>JAHLWY010006405.1:0-24662 GCA_020002185.1 Paraescarpia echinospica | reverse complement strand
TGCTTATGTTTGGACTTCGATAAACTAATCCAACCGTTAACGTTGACTTTCCTGTAACTATGTTACACCAAACAGCTTCTTCGCAATCTGCTTCTCTGTCTAATTTTATTTCATAAGCCTGGATAGATTCTTTAATATATGAAATAACTCCACCTCCCCTTCTTCCTATTCTATCTTTCCTAAACATTACATATCCTGTCAGTCCCAATTCGGCATCTGATATATCGGTGGTTGCCCATGATTCGGTTATACCTATTATGTGAGGGTCAATATGTTCTACCATAATGTTTAGTTCATTTCTTTTGTTTACTATACTCCTTGCATTTAAACAAACACATTTATACCCAGCTTCAGAACAGTTTTCCAGACTGTTCTTTGCTGAATTATTTTTGCTGCCTTTATCTATGCCTCCAGTTTCAGGCTTCTCTGCGAGTCCCCCCTGCGAATTTAGTTTAAATAGATGCAACCTGTCCCACTGTCAACAGATCGCAGCAGATTCTCTGAGAATACTGCTGCCCCCTTTCCACTTAGATGGAGACCATCTCTCATGTACATATCTTCTCTCCCAACAAAGTACCCCCATAAATCTATGAATCCCACGCCCTCTTCTTCACACATATGCTCAACTAGTGCGTTGATCGCCATCCTCTTACATTTTCTGTATGTTGCCCCCTTCCTCCCATTACTGGCAACATTTCTGAGAGAACAACCTGTTCCACTCTTGTCTTCTTTAGCTTCCTTACTAGATGTCTGTACTTCTGAACTATCCCAGTTGTTCCCTCCTTGTCTGCATTGTTTGTCCCTACGTGTACTAGTATAGACCCTCCCTTGCCATGCCCCAATACCTTCTCTACCCTTTCGGTCACATGCTCTATCCTAGCCCCCGGTAGACATACAACAACGTCCTTCCCCTCGCATATAGTCTTGTCTGTTTTTCTCAGAATTGAATCGCCCATAAACACTCTCTCTTTTCTCCTTGCCCCCTCAATCACTGCCTCGGAGTAGCTCCTCCGGTTTGCATATGTCTGGTTGTTGTCTTTTCCTCTTGTCGTCTTCTCTCCTGTCACATTCTCTTCCATTCCCTTCTTTCCTGTCGCGTTTTCTCTTGTCCCTTTCCTCCTGTCATCTTCTCTTCTAGCACATTTACTCTCACTTCCTTTCGTCCCTTCTTCTTTCCTCCCATCACATTTTCTTCTCTCCTCTCCCGTCCCTTTTCCCCGGCTACCTCCTTCACTACGGTCACTTTCTCCCCTGTCACCTTCACGCCTGTCATGTTTTCTGTTTTTTGCTGTACACTCTGTCTTCTTCCATCAGTCTTCTGTCTCACAGTCTTACCAACTGCCTCTGTGGTATCTACCTCTTCACCACCTGTATTGCTGTCGTGTCTCTCCTCGTTCTCTACAGTCTGACTACCTGCTGATCTATCCCCACTGGCCCGTTTTCTTTTCCTCTGCCGAACACTTTTCCTCCGTCCCTCTGTTTTCTCAATATCTTGTTCCTTCACACCGGTCGCCTTCCCTCCTCTCAGTCTCCTTTCTTCAGTCTCCGTGTCACAACTCTGCTCCTTCTGTGCTGTAGAATTCTCAACTCTCTCCGCGTCATCCCTTTCTGCTCCATCTATTTCTATGTTGAGTCTCGCCTCCATCTCCTTCACTATATCCGTCAACTTACACACCTCCTTCATCAGACATTCCACCCTCAAACATCCCATACACCGAAATGTGAATCCGTCATCTTTGGTCTCTGCCCATGATTTTGGACAGCCAGACAACGCAAAATCCACCCAGCTCTGGCAGTCGTTGCAAACTAGGTATCGTTTTGCCCTGAGTTGCCGCTTGCAAGGTGCCATATCAGAATTTATTTATGTTCAAAGTAGTTTTTATGTAGTCTTTGAAAAAACTTTTCTGTGTACAATTTACACCAGATTGTTTAGGTTATAGTTAGTTATATTTGTTAACACACAGTGACACACTGTGCCTTACCTAGTTACGATGTACATGACATGGTATGTAACCCCGCACACCGAGGAGACTCACCCGAGACGTCTCCTTAGTGTCTAGACCATACATGACATCGTAAGTAACCCCGCACACCGAGGAGACTCACCCGAGACGTCTCCTTGGTGTCTAGACCATACATGACATCGTAAGTAACCCCGCACACCGAGGAGACTCACCGAGACGTCTCCTTAGTGTTTAGACCATACATGACATCGTAAGTAACCCTGCAAACCGAGGAGACTCACCCGAGACGTCTCCTTAGTGTCTAGACCATACATGACATCGTAAGTAACCCCGCACACCGAGGAGACTCACGCGAGACGTCTCCTTAGTGTCTAGACCATACATGACATCGTAAGTAACCCTGCACACCGAGGAGACTCACCGAGATGTCTCCTTAGTGTCTAGAGCATACATGACATCGTAAGTAACCCCGCACACCGAGGAGACTCATGCGAGACGTCTCCTTAGTGTCTAGACCATACATGACATCGTAAGTAACCCCGCACACCGAGGAGACTCACCCGAGACGTCTCCTTAGTGTCTAGACCATACATGACATCGTAAGTAACCCCGCACACCGAGGAGACTCACTCGATACGTCTCCTTAGTTTGCGGGCTATACAGGACGCTTCGTGACCGTCTCTAGGCATCATGGGCGTGTCTTGAGCTTCTATTGAGTGATTCTCAACGATCGCACGTTTGATTTTTGTGACCGTCTCGACGCATCTTGACCTAGCCCTGATGTCGTCTCTATCGCGTTTTGTCTCAAGACTTGGTGTCAATCACAATCACAATACTTTATTTTCCTTTGGGAGGGAAATTCATTTGGAGTGTAGAGCAGCATGTTAAAACAAATAAAACAAATGTACACGCAATATCAAATGTAACAATATTTTTTGTTTAATTAAAGTTATATCGGTTAAATAAATAAATAATTTAAATTTGTTAAATAAGTTACAAAAGTTTAAAAAAAGTTAAATGATCTCACAAATAATCTCAGGCTCACTCAGTGTCATACTGGCAGGGAAGACTGGTAGAGATGGGGGGGGGGGGACGAAGGTCAGTTACTCATTCATTAGCTTTTTGACGAGGGAACAAATGAGTTTCGAGTGCGTTTCAATTTACAGTGAGGGAGTTGAAAGCGGTGGCCAGAAGGAAGTAGTTTATAGCATGGAAACAGGGGGTGTTCGGGTTCTGAGGAGACGTTCCTTCCCTTTCGCTTTGCCCGTTGCCTGTATAGATTTTCTAGACTGGTCTGCTTTTTTCCCACCACCTTGCCACTAACCCTGACTGTTCGTGCCAGAGTGTTGCGATGCACGATACTCAGGCCGCCGTACCACACAAGAAACCCAAATGTAATAGAGCTTTCTATGTAGCATCTGTAGAAGGTTTGTAGAACATGTCTGCTGACATTGAGTAACCTGAGCTTGCGTAAGAAATACAGCTTTTGCTGACACTTTATGTTAACTACCGCTGTATTTTCACTAAATGTGAGCTTTGCATCAATGATAGTGCCGAGATACTTGTATTCATCTACTCTCCTTACACACTGTCCGTTAATGAATAGTCTCTTGGGAGGAATAGGATTTTTCCTAAAATCTATTGAGTTCTTCAGTTTTACGAAAGTTCAGGTCTAGGAAATGATTGTCACACCACACTGTGAAATCAACTACAGCGCACACACTTGATCAGAGCCGGATAGGTCGACGATAGCTGTGTCAAGTTGGGTGTGGCAGCTTAACGACAAGACGCGGTCGTGACGAGACGGAGCAGTTCCACCTCCAATGAGAAGATGGCCTGGTGTCACATGGTGGGTCGTAGTGGAGCGCAGTGGTGTAGTGACAAGAGCTTCGGACTCTCGACCGAGAGAATCCGGGTTCGAAACCTATGCTGTGGTGTCGAACCTTGGGCAAGTTCGTCCACTCTACGTT
This sequence comes from Paraescarpia echinospica, assembly GCA_020002185.1. Taxonomy (NCBI): domain Eukaryota; kingdom Metazoa; phylum Annelida; class Polychaeta; order Sabellida; family Siboglinidae; genus Paraescarpia; species Paraescarpia echinospica. Next base: position 20,728 of record JAHLWY010006405.1, on the reverse strand, counting down.
GTTCCAGTTCACTCAGATGTATGAATGAGTACCTAGCTATAGACAGTAGTGCACATTTGTGTACGAATAGTCTTCGCGTATTAATTGCAGCGTGACTGGAATCTTCCCAGAGAAGTCGAGATGGTGTTCGATTGAACAGGTCTGCTAGGGAGCAACGTGTAAGGCGCTTTGAGCAGACCTGATGACTGGATACTGCGCTATTAATGTGTAAGAATTACATTTTGTTTACACATGAGCGGATATAGAGGTAGTCTAGGGGGTCCGGATCTCCCTTGAGAGGTAGTCTAGGGGGTCCGGATCTCCCTTGAGAGGTAAATTTTGTTTACACATGAGCGGATACAGAGGTAGTCTAGGGGGTCCGGATGTCCCTTGAGAGGTAGTCTAGGGGGTCCGGATCTCCCTTGATAGGTAGTCTAGGGAGTCCGGATCTCCCTTGAGAGGTAGTCTAGGGGGTCCGGATCTCCCTTGAGAGGTAGATTTTGTTTACACATGAGCGGATACAGAGGTAGTCTAGGGAGTCCGGATCTCCCTTGAGAGGTAGTCTAGGGGGTCCGGATCTCCCTTGAGAGGTAGTCTAGGGGGTCCGGATGTCCCTTGAGAGGTAGTCTAGGGGGTCCGGATCTCCCTTGAGAGGTAGTCTAGGGAGTCCGGATCTCCCTTGAGAGGTAGTCTAGGGGGTCCGGATCTCCCTTGAGAGGTAGATTTTGTTTACACATGAGCAGATACAGAGGTAGTCTAGGGAGTCCGGATCTCCCTTGAGAGGTAGTCTAGGGGGTCCGGATCTCCCTTGAGAGGTAGATTTTGTTTACACATGAGCGGATACAGAGGTAGTCTAGGGAGTCCGGATCTCCCTTGAGAGGTAGTCTAGGAGGTCCGGATCCCCATTTTGTAGCCACAAAACATGTTCCTTTACAAATAACATATAATAATTGGCTGAAAATATTCCACGTGTCACCAACGTACACGTTTTCCAGTGTTTTCCAGAAAGCACAGTGCTTCCTATTTGATCCTCAAATGATGCGTTTATAACTTAATTACGCATTACTTGGCTGAACTCATGCGTATTCTAAAATTATACAAAAATAACAAATGGGAAGGCGACCCGCCACCAACACTGTTTTATATTTTGGTCTGCAAATGTTGGGTTTACGTTTAGAAATAAAATATATATAGGGAGCCTACGTGGCTAAAAACATATTCTTACTGTCACATTGCAGATTAATTCTCCAGTGCTTTCTGTTTTGGTCACGAAGCAACGTTATTAAAATCTATTAAAAGCCACACCATCAGATACTGTAGAGTCTTTCCCAGCCACCCACCGTCGGCGCATCGTTTTCTACAGCAAATGAGTGCATTCACAATTACAATATACAGTAGAAGTGCAGTCAAAGTATCGCCTATTGCATATTATCTTCCCAATACAAGGGAGAAACCAGAACCTTTTCTGAGACTGGGTTGTTTCACCGACGACCTTCTTCTGCATCTGCATTCAATGAGCACGCCATCGACCCGTCTTGCCGCGGGACGCACTCTCGTGTCCAAGAATTCATCCGCTGCACGCTAAAAGGGCCGTGGATGATAAGTCCCCATGGTCACCAACAGAGAGCTACACCAAACAGCGTGACTGTCTTATTGTAATGGAACGTGAGTGATGAGTCCCCATTGTCACCAACTGAAAACTACACCAAACAGCGTGACTGTCTTATTGTAATGGAACATGAGTGATGAGTCCCCATTGTCACCAACTGAAAACTACACCAAACAGCGTGACTGTCTTATTGTAATGGAACATGAGTGATGAGTCCCCATTGTCACCAACTGAGAACTACACCAAACAGCGTGACTGTCTTATTGTAATGGAACATGAGTGATGAGTCCCCATTGTCACCAACTGAGAACTACACCAAACAGCGTGACTGTCTTATTGTAATGGAACATGAGTGATGAGTCCCCATTGTCACCAACTGAGAGCTACACCAAACAGCGTGACTGTCTTATTGTAATGGAACATGAGTGATGAGTCCCCATTGTCACCAACTGAGAACTACACCAAACAGCGTGACTGTCTTATTGTAATGGAACATGGGTGATGAGTCCCCATTGTCACCAACTGAGAGCTACACCAAACAGCATGACTGTCTTATTGTAATGGAACATGAGTGATGAGTCCCCATTGTCACCAACTGAGAGCTACACCAAACAGCGTGACTGCCTTATTGTAATGGAACATGACTGATGAGTCCCCATTGTCACCAACTGAGAGCTACACCCAACAGAGTGACTGTCTTGTTGTAGTTATTGTCAGAACACCTATCCGGTACTTGGAAAATGTTACATAAAATCATGGGAAAATCTCGACTTGAATGTAACTATCCTGTACAATTTGATGACAATGGTATTATAATCGGTGAACGGCCTACGATTGCTAACACGTTCAATATGTACTTTACAAGCATTGGACCAGAGCTAGCCAAACAAATAGAAACTCCACCAGGTGTGTCAGTTCTTGATTACATGGGCGAACGCAATGAACGTTCGATGTTTTAACACCAACTAACAAAGAAGAGGTTATAAGCACTGTCAAAAGTTGCGGAAATAAATGTTCTGCCGATTGTGACGGCATTATGATGAATCTCGTTAAAAATATAATTGGATGCATTTCTAAACGTACATATGTAATATGCCATTTAAAAGTGGCGTTTTCCCCACATAAGATGAAAACAGCTAACGTAATCCCTTTATTCAAATCTGGTGAGAGACATTTGTTTACCAACTACAGGCCGATTTCACTTCTACCGCAATTGTCTATAATACTCGAGAAATTGTTTAATTGTCGACTTCAAAGCTTTGTGAATTCCTGTAATATCTTAAACTCATGTCAATATGAGTTGAAAGAAGGACTGTCAACTGCTCCTTCTGTGGTAGAATCGCTCGAACATAAGAATTGTGCAACAGGCGTTTTCATAGATCTAAAAAGCTTTTGATACCGTTGACCATCAACTGCTGTGTAAAAACTAGAACGCTCTGGCATCTGTGGAGTGGATATAACTGGATTAGTAGCTACTTGGCTAATCGTAGCCAATTTGTAAACATTGACGGTTACAGGTCAGACACTCAAAGAATAACACGTGGAGTTCCACAAAGTTCTATACTTGGACCGAAGTTGTTTATTCTGTATATCAATGACATGTGTAATGTTTCTAAACTGGTAACATTTATTTTGTTTGCTGATGACACGAACATCTTCTGTTCTGCCAAAAATAAAAACAGCTTGAAAATATTGTATGCAGTGAACTACATAAATTGCAATTATGGTTCTCGGTCAACAAACTGTCGTTGAACATATTCTCTGGTCGAGCACGTCTATTTGATATCAATATAAAAATACTCAGATATCAAGAGTGCATCTATTTGATATCAATATCAATATAAAAATACACAGATATCAAGAGTGCGTGTAACGAAATTTCTAGGAGTGCTTACTGACGATTCGTTAAATTTGAAAGACCATATCAGTCGAGTAGTCTAAACACTCAATCAGTGTCGGTATCACCATATCAGTCGAGTAGTCTAAACTCTCAATCAGTGTTGGTATCACCATATCAGTCGAGTAGTCTAAACTCTCAATCAGTGTCGGTATCACCATATCAGTCGAGTAGTCTAAACTCTCAATCAGTGTCGGTATCACCATATCAGTCGAGTAGTCTAAACTCTCAATCAGTGTCGGTATCACCATATCAGTCGAGTAGTCTAAACTCTCAATCAGTGTCGGTATCACCATATCAGTCGAGTAGTCTAAACTCTCAATCAGTGTCGGTATCACCATATCAGTCGAGAAGTCTAAACTCTCAATCAGTGTTGGTTTCACCATACCAGTCGAGTAGTCTAAACTCTCAATCAGTGTCGGTATCACCATACCAGTCGAGTAGTCTAAACTCTCAATCAGTGTTGGTATCACCATATCAGTCGAGTAGTCTAAACTCTCAATCAGTGTTGGTATCACCATATCAGTCGAGTAGTCTAAACTCTCAATCAGTGTTGGTATCACCATATCAGTCGAGTAGTCTAAACTCTCAATCAGTGTTGGTATCACCATATCAGTCGAGTAGTCTAAACTCTCAATCAGTGTTGGTATCACCATATCAGTCGAGTAGTCTAAACTCTCAATCAGTGTTGGTATCACCATATCAGTCGAGTAGTCTAAACTCTCAATCAGTGTTGGTATCACCATATCAGTCGAGTAGTCTAAACTCTCAATCAGTGTTGGTATCACCATATCAGTCGAGTAGTCTAAACTCTCAATCAGTGTTGGTATCACCATATCAGTCGAGTAGTCTAAACTCTCAATCAGTGTTGGTATCACCATATCAGTCGAGTAGTCTAAACTCTCAATCAGTGTTGGTATCACCATATCAGTCGAGTAGTCTAAACTCTCAATCAGTGTTGGTATCACCATATCAGTCGAGTAGTCTAAACTCTCAATCAGTGTTGGTATCACCATATCATTCGAGTAGTCTAAACTCTCAATCAGTGTTGGTATCACCATATCAGTCGAGTTGTCTAATCTCTCAATCAGTGTTGGTATCACGTGTAGTGTAGATGCACTGAATTGAACCGCCATAGAATGTATTATAGTCCACAGTTTTGCCGTATTTATTGTTTTGTGTGGAAATATGGGGAAATACGTATTCAACTAATTTGCGTAGTATAATGATGTTACAAAAGAAGGTAATACGACTTATGCACCTTGCACAGTACATCGACCACACGACTCCATTGTTTTATAAACCACACATTTTGAAGTTTACCGACAATTTAGAATAATACTGTTTATGTATAAAGCTCACAAAAATGAATAGCCGTTAAATATGCAAAGGTTATTTGCTAAACGTGAAAATAAATACTGCAAACACAGAGAAAATAAGTTATCCCAAACCGGGGCAACATCCAATAGAAGGGATATGTCTTTAATTGTCTATGAAACAAAACTTTGGAACTCGTTGAATGTCACTTTATCAATATTCGTTCGAATCATTGTTTTAAAGCTATAACAAATATATATTAGAAAGGTATTGTCAACAGAAGTAATATCACCACAATGTATAGTTTCATCAGATGAACCAAATCATAGGCACTATTATATATATTAGAAAGGTATTGTCAACAGAAGTAATATCATCGAATGTATAGTTTCATCAGATGAACCAAATCATAGGCACTACTATATATATTAGAAAGGTATTGTCAACAGAAGTAATATCATCACAATGTACAGTTTCATCAGATGAACCAAATCATAGGCACTACTATATATATTAGAAAGGTATTGTCAACAGAAGTAATATCATCGCAATGTATAGTTTCATCACATTGAACCAAATCATAGGAACTACTATATATATTAGAAAGGTATTGTCAACAGAAGTAATATCACCACAATGTATAGTTTCATCAGATGAACCAAATCATAAGCACTACTATATATATTAGAAAGGTATTGTCAACAGAAGTAATATCATCGCAATGTATAGTTTCAACAGATGAACCAAATCATAGGCACTACTATATATATTAGAAAGGTATTGTCAACAGAAGTAATATCACCACAATGTATAGTTTCATCAGATGAACCAAATCATAGGAACTACTATATATATTAGAAAGGTATTGTCAACAGAAGTAATATCATCACAATGTATAGTTTCATCACATTGAACCAAATCATAGGCACTACTATATATATTAGAAAGGTATTGTCAACAGAAGTATTATCATCGCAATGTATAGTATCATCAGATGAACCAAATCATAGGCACTACTATATATATTAGAAAGGTATTGTCAACAGAAGTAATATCATCGCAATGTATAGTTTCATCAGATGAACCAAATCATAGGCACTACTATATATATTAGAAAGGTATTGTCAACAGAAGTAATATCATCACAATGTATAGTTTCATCAGATGAACCTAATCATAGGCACTATTATATATATTAGAAAGGTATTGTCAACAGAAGTGATATCATCGCAATGTATAGTTTCATCAGATGAACCAAATCATAGGCACTACTATATATATTAGAAAGGTATTGTCAACAGAAGTAATATCATCACAATGTACAGTTTCATCAGATGAACCAAATCATAGGCACTACTATATATATTAGAAAGGTATTGTCAACAGAAGTAATATCATTGCAATGTATAGTTTCATCAGATGAACCAAATCATAGGCACTACTATATATATTAGAAAGGTATTGTCAACAGAAGTAATATCATCACAATGTATAGTTTCATCAGATGAACCAAATCATAGGCACTACTATATATATTAGAAAGGTATTGTCAACAGAAGTAATATCATTGCAATGTATAGTTTCATCAGATGAACCAAATCATAGGCACTACTATATATATTAGAAAGGTATTGTCAACAGAAGTAATAACACCACAATGTATAGTTTCATCAGATGAACCAAATCATAGGCACTACTATATATATTAGAAAGGTATTGTCCACAGAAGTAATATCATCGCAATGTATAGTTTCATCAGATGAACCAAATCATAGGCACTACTATATATATTAGAAAGGTATTGTCAACAGAAGTAATATCACCACAATGTATAGTTTCATCAGATGAACCAAATCATAGGCACTACTATATATATTAGAAAGGTATTGTCAACAGAAGTAATATCATCACAATGTATAGTTTCATCAGATGAACCAAATCATAGGCACTACTATATAAATTAGAAAGGTATTGTCAACAGAAGTATTATCATCGCAATGTATAGTGTCATCAGATGAACCAAATCATAGGCACTACTATATATATTAGAAAGGTATTGTCAATAGAAGTAATATCATCGCAATGTATAGTTTCATCAGATGAACCAAATCATAGGCACTACTATATATATTAGAAAGGTACTGTCAACAGAAGTAATATCATCACAATGTATAGTTTCATCAGATGAACCAAATCATAGGCACTATTATATATATTAGAAAGGTATTGTCAACAGAAGTAATATCATCGCAATGTATAGTTTCATCAGATGAACCAAATCATAGGCACTACTATGTATATTAGAAAGGTATTGTCAACAGAAGTAATATCATCACAATGTACAGTTTCATCAGATGAACCAAATCATAGGCACTACTATATATATTAGAAAGGTATTGTCAACAGAAGTAATATCATTGCAATGTATAGTTTCATCAGATGAACCAAATCATAGGCACTACTATATATAGTAGAAAGGTATTGTCAACAGAAGTAATATCATCACAATGTATAGTTTCATCAGATGAACCAAATCATAGGCACTATTATATATATTAGAAAGGTATTGTCAACAGAAGTGATATCATCGCAATGTATAGTTTCATCAGATGAACCAAATCATAGGCACTACTATATATATTAGAAAGGTATTGTCAACAAAAGTAATATCATCACAATGTACAGTTTCATCAGATGAACCAAATCACAGGCACTACTACATATATTAGAAAGGTATTGTCAACAGAAGTAATATCATTGCAATGTATAGTTTCATCAGATGAACCAAATCATAGGCACTACTATATATAGTAGAAAGGTATTGTCAATAGAAGTAATATCATCACAATGTACAGTTTCATCAGATGAACCAAATCATAGGCACTACTATATATATTAGAAAGGTATTGTCAACAGAAGTAATATCATCGCAATGTATAGTTTCATCAGATGAACCAAATCATAGGCACTACTATATATATTAGAAAGGTATTGTCAATAGAAGTAATATCATCACAATGTACAGTTTCATCAGATGAACCAAATCATAGGCACTACTATATATATTAGAAAGGTATTGTAAACAGAAGTAATATCACCACAATGTATAGTTTCATCAGATGAACCAAATCATAGGCACTACTATATATATTAGAAAGGTATTGTCAACAGAAGTAATATCACCACAATGTATAGTTTCATCAGATGAACCAAATCATAGGCACTACTATATATATTAGAAAGGTAATGTCAACAGAAGTAATATCATCACAATGTATAGTTTCATCAGATGAACCAAATCATAGGCACTACTATATATATTAGAAAGGTATTGTCAACAGAAGTAATATCATCGCAATGTATAGTTTCATCAGATGAACCAAATCATAGGCACTACTATATATATTAGAAAGGTAATGTCAACAGAAGTAATATCATCACAATGTATAGTTTCATCAGATGAACCAAATCATAGGAACTACTATATATATTAGAAAGGTAATGTCAACAGAAGTAATATCATCACAATGTATAGTTTCATCAGATGAACCAAATCATAGGCACTACTATATATATTAGAAAGGTAATGTCAACAGAAGTAATATCATCACAATGTATAGTTTCATCAGATGAACCAAATCATAGGCACTACTATATATATTAGAAAGGTATTGTCAATAGAAGTAATATCATCACAATGTATAGTTTCATCAGATGAACCAAATCATAGGCACTACTATATATATTAGAAAGGTATTGTCAACAGAAGTAATATCATCACAATGTATAGTTTCATCAGATGAACCAAATCATAGGCACTACTATATATATTAGAAAGGTATTGTCAACAGAAGTAATATCACCACAATGTATAGTTTCATCAGATGAACCAAATCATAGGCACTACTATATATATTAGAAAGGTATTGTCAACAGAAGTAATATCATCGCAATGTATAGTTTCATCAGATGAACCAAATCATAGGCACTACTATATATATTAGAAAGGTATTGTCAACAGAAGTAATATCATCACAATGTATAGTTTCATCAGATGAACCAAATCATAGGCACTACTATATATATTAGAAAGGTATTGTCAACAGAAGTAATATCACCACAATGTATAGTTTCATCAGATGAACCAAATCATAGGCACTACTATATATATTAGAAAGGTATTGTCAACAGAAGTAATATCACCACAATGTATAGTTTCATCAGATGAACCAAATCATAGGCACTACTATATATATTAGAAAGGTATTGTCAACAGAAGTAATATCACCACAATGTATAGTTTCATCAGATGAACCAAATCATAGGCACTACTATATATATTAGAAAGGTATTGTCAACAGAAGTAATATCATCACAATGTATAGTTTCGTCAGATGAACCAAATCATAGGCACTACTATATATATTAGAAAGGTATTGTCAACAGAAGTAATATCATCACAATGTATAGTTTCATCAGATGAACCAAATCATAGGCACTACTATATATATTAGAAAGGTATTGTCAACAGAAGTAATATCACCACAATGTATAGTTTCATCAGATGAACCAAATCATAGGCACTACTATATATATTAGAAAGGTATTGTCAACAGAATTAATATCATCACAATGTATAGTTTCATCAGATGAACCAAATCATAGGCACTACTATATATATTAGAAAGGTATTGTCAACAGAAATAATATCATCACAATGTATAGTTTGATCAGATGAACCAAATCATAGGCACTACTATATATATTAGAAAGGTATTGTCAACAGAAGTAATATCATCACAATGTATAGTTTCATCACATTGAACCAAATCATAGGCACTACTATATATATTAGAAAAGTATTGTCAACAGAAGTAATATCACCACAATGTATAGTTTCATCAGATGAACCAAATCATAGGCACTACTATATATATTAGAAAGGTATTGTCAACAGAAGTAATATCACCACAATGTATAGTTTCATCAGATGAACCAAATCATAGGCACTACTATATATATTAGAAAGGTATTGTCAACAGAAGTAATATCATCACAATGTATAGTTTCATCAGATGAACCAAATCATAGGCACTACTATATATATTAGAAAGGTATTGTCAACAGAAGTAATATCATCACAATGTATAGTTTCATCAGATGAACCAAATCATAGGCACTACTATATATATTAGAAAGGTATTGTCAACAGAAGTAATATCACCACAATGTATAGTTTCATCAGATGAACCAAATCATAGGCACTACTATTATATATTAGAAAGGTATTGTCAAAAGAAGTAATATCATCACAATGTATAGTTTCATCAGATGAACCAAATCATAGGCACTACTATATATATTAGAAAGGTATTGTCAACAGAAATAATATCATCACAATGTATAGTTTCATCAGATGAACCAAATCATAGGCACTACTATATATATTAGAAAGGTATTGTCAACAGAAGTAATATCATCACAATGTATAGTTTCATCACATTGAACCAAATCATAGGCACTACTATATATATTAGAAAGGTATTGTCAATAGAAATAATATCATCACAATGTATAGTTTCATCACATTGAACCAAATCATAGGCACTACTATATATATTAGAAAGGTATTGTCAACAGAAGTGATATCATCGCAATGTATAGTTTCATCAGATGAACCAAATCATAGGCACTACTATATATATTAGAAAGGTATTGTCAATAGAAATAATATCATTGCAATGTATAGTTTCATCAGATGAACCAAATCATAGGCACTACTATATATATTAGAAAGGTATTGTCAATAGAAATAATATCATCACAATGTATAGTTTCATCACATTGAACCAAATCATAGGCACTACTATATATATTAGAAAGGTATTGTCAACAGAAGTAATATCATCACAATGTACAGTTTCATCACATTGAACCAAATCGTAGGCACTACTATATATATTAGAAAGGTATTGTCAATAGAAATAATATCATCACAATGTATAGTTTCATCACATTGAACCAAATCATAGGCCCTACTATATATATTAGAAAGGTAATGTCAACAGAAGTAATATCATCACAATGTATAGTTTCATCAGATGAACCAAATCATAGGCACTACTATATATATTAGAAAGGTATTGTCAACAGAAGTAATATCATCACAATGTATAGTTTCATCAGATGAACCAAATCATAGGCACTACTATATATATTAGAAAGGTATTGTCAACAGAAGTAATATCATCACAATGTATAGTTTCATCAGATGAACCAAATCATAGGCACTACTATATATATTAGAAAGGTATTGTCAACAGAAGTAATATCATCACAATGTATAGTTTCATCAGATGAACCAAATCATAGGCACTACTATATATATTAGAAAGGTATTGTCAACAGAAGTAATATCATCACAATGTATAGTTTCAACAGATGAACCAAATCATAAGCACTACTATATATATTAGAAAGGTATTGTCAACAGAAGTGATATCATCGCAATGTATAGTTTCATCAGATGAACCAAATCATAGGCACTACTATATATATTAGAAAGGTATTGTCAATAGAAGTAATATCATCACAATGTATAGTTTCATCAGATGAACCAAATCATAGGCACTACTATATATATTAGAAAGGTATTGTCAACAGAAGTAATATCATTGCAATGTATAGTTTCATCAGATGAACCAAATCATAGGCACTACTATATATATTAGAAAGGTATTGTCAACAGAAGTAATATCATCGCAATGTATAGTTTCATCAGATGAACCAAATCATAGGCACTACTATATATATTAGAAAGGTATTGTCAACAGAAGTAATATCATCACAATGTATAGTTTCATCAGATGAACCAAATCATAGGCACTACTATATATATTAGAAAGGTATTGTCAACAGAAGTAATATCATCACAATGTATAGTTTCATCAGATGAACCAAATCATAGGCACTACTATATATATTAGAAAGGTATTGTCAACAGAAGTAATATCATCACAATGTATAGTTTCATCAGATGAACCAAATCATAGGCACTACTATATATATTAGAAAGGTATTGTCAACAGAAGTAATATCACCACAATGTATAGTTTCATCACATTGAACCAAATCATAGGCACTACTATATATATTAGAAAGGTATTGTCAACAGAAGTGATATCATCGCAATGTATAGTTTCATCAGATGAACCAAATCATAGGCACTACTATATATATTAGAAAGGTATTGTCAATAGAAGTAATATCATCACAATGTATAGTTTCATCAGATGAACCAAATCATAGGCACTACTATATATATTAGAAAGGTATTGTCAACAGAAGTAATATCACCACAATGTATAGTTTCATCAGATGAACCAAATCATAGGCACTACTATATATATTAGAAAGGTATTGTCAACAGAAGTAATATCATTGCAATGTATAGTTTCATCAGATGAACCAAATCATAGGCACTACTATATATATTAGAAAGGTATTGTCAACACAAGTAATATCATCACAATGTATAATTTCATCAGATGAACCAAATCATAGGCACTACTATATATATTAGAAAGGTAATGTCAACAGAAGTAATATCACCACAATGTATAATTTCATCAGATGAACCAAATCATAGGCACTACTATATATATTAGAAAGGTATTGTCAACAGAAGTAATATCATTGCAATGTATAGTTTCATCAGATGAACCAAATCATAGGCACTACTATATATATTAGAAAGGTATTGTCAACAGAAGTAATATCATTGCAATGTATAGTTTCATCAGATGAACCAAATCATAGGCACTACTATATATATTAGAAAGGTATTGTCAACAGAAGTGATATCATCGCAATGTATAGTTTCATCAGATAAACCAAATCATAGGCACTACTATATATATTAGAAAGGTATTGTCAACAGAAGTGATATCATCGCAATGTATAGTTTCATCAGATGAACCAAATCATAGGCACTATTATATATATTAGAAAGGTATTGTCAACAGAAGTGATATCATCGCAATGTATAGTTTCATCAGATGAACCAAATCATAGGCACTACTATATATATTAGAAAGGTATTGTCAACAGAAGTGATATCATCGCAATGTATAGTTTCATCAGATGAACCAAATCATAGGCACTACTATATATATTAGAAAGGCATTCTCAACAGAAGTGATATCATCGCAATGTATAGTTTCATCAGATGAACCAAATCATAGGCACTACTATATATATTAGAAAGGTATTGTCAACAGAAGTAATATCATTGCAATGTATAGTTTCATCAGATGAACCAAATCATAGGCACTACTATATATATTAGAAAGGTATTGTCAACAGAAGTGATATCATCGCAATGTATAGTTTCATCAGATGAACCAAATCATAGGCACTACTATATATATTAGAAAGGTATTGTCAACAGAAGTAATATCATTGCAATGTATAGTTTCATCAGATGAACCAAATCATAGGCACTACTATATATATTAGAAAGGTATTGTCAACAGAAGTAATATCATTGCAATGTAGTTTCATCAGATGAACCAAATCATAGGCACTACTATATATATTAGAAAGGTATTGTCAACAGAAGTAATATCATCACAATGTATAGTTTCATCAGATGAACCAAATCATAGGCACTACTATATATATTAGAAAGGTATTGTCAACAGAAGTAATATCATTGCAATGTATGGTTTCATCAGATGAACCAAATCATAGGCACTACTATATATATTAGAAAGGTATTGTCAACAGAAGTAATATCATTGCAATGTATAGTTTCATCAGATGAACCAAATCATAGGCACTACTATATATATTAGAAAGGTATTGTCAACAGAAGTGATATCATCGCAATGTATAGTTTCATTAGATGAACCAAATCATAGGCACTACTATATATATTAGAAAGGTAATGTCAACAGAAGTAATATCATCGCAATGTATAGTTTCATCAGATGAACCAAATCATAGGCACTACTATATATAGTAGAAAGGTAATGTCAACAGAAGTAATATCATCGCAATGTATAGTTTCATCAGATGAACCAAATCATAGGCACTATTATATGTTTGTATTTTGTTTTGAAATTTACATCAAGTAAACAAAACTGTTACAAGTGTCGAGAAAGATGTAGCAAAACATTATAAGTAGTTTTACTTCAATGTTACTTCCTTCTTACGTTTCACCAAATGCCTTGTATACTTAAGATGTACTTTATTTAACATGTACTTTAAAGTGCTTGTCTGGTTCATTTGAATAAACATTTTGATTGATTGATTGATCGATTGAAAATGTGCCGAATGTCACCAACTTGCCTCATATCTGTTACAGCAACTTGCCTCATATCTGTTACACCACCTTGCCTCATATCTGTTACATCACATTGCCTCATATCTGTTACACCACCTTGCCTCATATCTGTTACATCACCTTGCCTCATATCTGTTACACCACCTTGCCTCATATCTATTATACTACCTTGCCTCATATATGTTACATCACCTTGCCTCATATTTGTCACATCACCTTGCCTCATATCTGTTATACCATCTTGCCTCATATCCATTACACCACCTTGCCTCATATATGTTACACAACCTTGCCTCATATCTGTTACATCACCTTGCCTCATATCTGTTACATAACCTTACCTCATATCTGTTACACAACCTTACCTCATATCTGTTACACCAACTTGCCTCATATATGCTACACATATGAAGAACAAAACTCAGAGATTTGGATTAACATTGATGTTATAATAAATAGAATATAAATGTTACCACAATTCAATGTCACCTTCTGCAACCCTCCCTCAGTCAACTAAATGTCTCATCCAGTATTGAACAAACCCTCCCTCAATCGACTAAATGTCTCATCCAGTATTGGATCAACCCTCCCTCAATCGACTAAATGTCTCATCCAGTACTGAACCAACCCTCCATCAATCCACTAAATGTCTCATCCAGTATTGAACCAACCCTCCCTCAATCGACTAAATGTCTCATCCAGTACTGAACCAACCCCTCAATCGACTAAATGTCTCATCCAGTATTGAACCAACCCTCCCTCAATCGACTAAATGTCTGATCCAGTATTGGACCAACCCTCCCTCAATCGATTAAATGTCTCATCCAGTATTGAACCAATCCTCCCTCAATAGACTAAATGTCTCATCCAGTATTGAATCAACCCTCCCTCAATCGACTAAATGTCTCATCCAGTATTGAATCAACCCTCCCTCAATCGACTAAATGTCTCATCCAGTACTGAACCAACCCTCCATCAATCAACTAAATGTCTCATCCAGTATTGGACCAACCCTCCCTCAATAGACTAAATGTCTCATCCAGTACTGAACCAACCCTCCCTCAATCGACTAAATGTCTCATCCAGTATTGAACCAACCCTCCCTCAATCGACTAAATGTCTGATCCAGTATTGTACCAACCCTCCCTCAATCGACTAAATGTCTCATCCAGTACTGAACCAACCCTCCCTCAATCGATTAAATGTCTGATCCAGTATTGAACCAACCCTCCCTCAATCGACTATATGTCTCATCCAGTACTGAACCAACCCTCCATCAATCAACTAAATGTCTCATCCAGTATTGAACCAACCATCCCTCAATCGACTAAAAGTCTGATCCAGTACTGAACCAACCCTTCCTCAATCGACTAAATGTCTGATCCAGTACTGAACCAACCCTCCTTCAATCGACTAAATGTCTGATCCAGTACTGATCCAACCCTCCCTCAATCGACTAAATGTCTGATCCAGTACTGAACCAACCCTCCCTCAATCGACTAAATGTCTGATCCAGTACTGAACCAACCCTCCCTCAATCGACTAAATGTCTGATCCTGTACTGAACCAACCCTCCCTCAATCGACTAAATGTCTCATCCAGTACTGAACCAACCCTCCCTCAATCAACTAAATGTCTCATCCAGTACTGAATCAACCCTCCCTCAATCGACTAAATGTCTCATCCAGTACTGACCCAACCCTCCCTCAATCGACTAAATGTCTCATCCAGTACTGAACCAACCCTCCCTCAATCGACTAAATGTATCATCCAGTACTGAACCAACCCTCCCTCAATCGACTACATGTCTCATCCAGTACTGAACCAACCCTCCCTCAATCGACTAAATGTCTCATCCAGTACTGAACCAACCCTCCCTCAATCGACTAAATGTCTCATCCAGTACTGAAGTCTCGACTAAATGTCTCATCCAGTACTGAACCAACCCTCCCTCAATCAACTAAATGTCTCATCCAGTACTGAACCAACCCTCCCTCAATCGACTAAATGTCTCATCCAGTATTGAACCAACCCTCCCTCAATCGACTAAATGTCTCATCCAGTACTGAACCAACGCTCCCTCAGTCGACTAAATGTCTCATCCAGTACTGAATCAACCCTTCCTCAATCGACTAAATGTTTGATCCAGTATTGAACCAACCCTCCCTCAATCGACTAAATGTCTCATCCAGTACTGAACCAACCCTCCCTCAATCGACTAAATGTCTGATCCAGTACTGAACCAATCCTCCCTCAATCGACTAAATGTCTGATCCAGTACTGAACCAACCCTTCCTCGATCGACTAAATGTTTGATCCAGTATTGAACCAACCCTTCCTCAATCGACTAAATGTCTCATCCAGTACTGAACCAACCCTCCCTCAATCGACTAAATGTCTCATCCAGTACTGAACCAACCCTCCCTCAATCGACTAAATGTCTCATCCAGTACTGAACCAACCCTCCCTCAATCGACTAAATGTTTCATCCAGTATTGAACCAACCCTCCCTCAATCGACTAAATGTCTCATCCAGTACTGAACCAACCCTCCCTCAATCGACTAAATGTCTCATCCAGTACTGAACCAACCCTCCCTCAATCGACTAAATGTCTCATCCAGTACTGAACCAACCCTCCCTCAATCGACTAAATGTCTGATCCAGTACTGAACCAACCCTCCCTCAATCGACTAAATGTCTCATCCAGTACTGAACCAACCCTCCCTCAATCGACTAAATGTCTCATCCAGTATTGAACCAACCCTCCCTCAATCGACTAAATGTCTGATCCAGTACTGAACCAACCCTCCCTCAATCGACTAAATGTCTCATCCAGTATTGAACCAACCCTCCCTCAATCGACTAAATGTCTGATCCAGTACTGAACCAACCCTCCCTCAATCGACTAAATGTCTCATCCAGTACTGAACCAACCCTTCCTCAATCGACTAAATGTCTCATCCAGTACTGAACCAACCCTCCCTCAATCGACTAAATGTCTCATCCAGTACTGAACCAACCCTCCCTCAATCGACTAAATGTCTGATCCAGTACTGAACCAATCCTTCCTCGATCGACTAAATGTCTCATCCAGTATTGAACCAACCCTCCCTCAATCGACTAAATGTTTCATCCAGTATTGAACCAACCCTCCCTCAATCGACTAAATGTCTCATCCAGTACTGAACCAACCCTCCCTCAATCGACTAAATGTCTGATCCAGTACTGAACCAACCCTCACTCAATCGACTAAATGTCTCATCCAGTATTGAACCAACCCTCCCTCAATCGACTAAATGTTTCATCCAGTACTGAACCAACCCTCCCTCAATCGACTAAATGTTTCATCCTGTATTGAACCAACCCTCCCTCAATCGACTAAATGTCTGATCCAGTACTGAACCAACCCTCCCTCAATCGACTAAATGTCTCATCCAGTATTGAACCAACCCTCCCTCAATCGACTAAATGTCTCATCCAGTACTGAACCAACCCTCCCTCAATCGACTAAATGTCTCATCCAGTACTGAACCAACCCTTCCTCGATCGACTAAATGTTTGATCCAGTACTGAACCAACCCTCCCTCAATCGACTAAATGTCTCATCCAGTATTGAACCAACCCTCCCTCAATCGACTAAATGTCTGATCCAGTACTGAACCAACCCTCCCTCAATCGACTAAATGTTTCATCCTGTATTGAACCAACTAACATTCACTAAGTTAATGGATGGAACTTTGGACTTTCAACCAAGAAATCCCGGGTTCAAATCGTGTGCTGCTGTGTTGAACTTTGGGCCAGTTTGTTCACTCTCTGCTGCTCCAGTTCTCTCAGCTGTTTGAATGAGTACCTGGCTTTAGACAGTGGTGGATATTTGTGTACGAATAGTCTGATAACTAATAATTAAATCCTGTCATATAATTTGGTTGAACTGTGAAAACAATAACATCTCAGTAACAACTTTCGTTTAGTTTCTCTTTACACTGACAAATTAAAGATCTCATTGAACACTGTATATACTTGAAATAGCAGCTAAGCCTCATTGTTCACGAAGCTCGGGTTTTTAGACACTGCCTCCAGCAAAAGTATTTGTGACTAGTGACACACGGTAATGAGTGGGATTTTTTCCAGTTAGAAAATAAAGTGATTGGGTGAATTTGTAATTTCCCAAATTGCACATTTTTATTTAATATTATTCCCACCAAATTCGGCCCTGTAAGTTTTTTGGGCTAGTAACTTTTAAAATGTACATGTTCTTTGGGCGAGTGCATACAAAGCCTTAATGTGAAGGGTGTGCATGAATGATGATGACAATGTGACGTCACCACCAACAAGGAGAAGTAAAGACACAGTGACACACACAGCATTTATTTAATTAATGTAACAAACTTAATGACACAATACAATCAATAATAAGTCTGCTAATAAAAATCTAGTTATTGCCTTAAATAATGAAATGTTGAGCTGTGTCAATAACATGGAGTGTCACAGCCGCTCAACACTGCATACGTCACCAGATACGTCACCAGACTGACACAGGAGACATGACAAATTTGACACAGCGGACATGTGACAAGTTTCACATGGAGGACACGTGACAAGTTTGACACGGGGGACACATGACAAGTTTCACATCGGGGACACGGGACATGTTTCAGATTGAGGACACGTAAGAAGTGTCACATGGAGGACACATGACAAGTGTCACATGGAGGACACATGACAAGTGTCACATGGAGGACGCATGACAAGTGTCACATGGAGGACATGTGACAAGTGTCAGATGGGGGACATGTCACAAGTTTCACATGAGGTGCACATGACGATTTCGGCATAAGGGACAAATCACTAGTTTGACATAAGGGACATGTCACTAGTTTGACATAAGGGACACGTCACTAGTTCGACATAAGGGACACATTACTAGTTTGACATAAGGGACATGTCACTAGTTCGACGTAAGGGACATATTATTAGTTTAACAAAAGTGACATGCACTAGTTTGACAAATGGAACATGTCACTAGTTCAACAAAAGGGATATGTCACTAGTTTGACATAAGGGACATGTCACTAGTTTGATATAAGGGACATGTCACTAGTTTGACAAAAGGGAGGTGTCAGCAGATGATGAGAGCACTGTCTAGCTGTGGGTGATGGGCCAGCAAGACTGCTTGGAATGTCTCCGCTGTGCTACTTACAGAGCCGAGACATGGTGACTACAGCAGGGACAAACACATGTACAAGTGCAGGGTGCAGTGGGTGGACAGGGTTACTTCAGAACAACAACATTGTCACGTCAACAGTATATGACAACATTGTCATTTCCACATGTAACAACAATTTGGTTACTTCCACATTCTGTGACAACAATGTTTTTCATTATGTGACAACAATGTTGTTACTTCCACATTATGTGACAACAATGTTGTTCCACATTCTGTGACAAGTATTTTTCATTATGTGACAACAATGTTGTTACTTCCACATTCTATGACAACAATATTGTTACTTCCACATTCTGTGACAACAATGTTTTTCATTATGTGACAACAATGTTGTTACTTCCACATTATGTGACAATGTTTTTCATTATGTGACAACAATGTTGTTACTTCCACATTCTGTGACAATAATGTTTTTCATTATGTGACAACAATGTTGTTACTTCCACATTCTGTGACAACAATGTTTTTCATTGTGTGACAACAATGTCGTTACTTCCACATTCAGTGACACAAAAGGTGTGCACAAAGTAACCTATGAGGCAGCGCTTGCTTCAAAAGTGGCACTTTAAAAAATGACCGACCTAACTAACCATACAACGGTTGTTTTGTGTTGCCATGACAACCGCCTCCAGGTGGCGCTGTTGGCAAGCATTACGGGTGACACTCGTCAAAATCATATCATCACAGATCAAGCGGTAGCTCTTGCTGTCATCATGACAACAATTAAAAATTGGTTGCCTAGGCAACGATGACAACAAAATAAACATATATTTACAGGTGCACAATGAAAGGCCAAAGGTCAAGGAGCTGAACCACCAACATTATCAGGTGGCGTGCCATCGTTCACTTTAGTCGCACTGTCTGTTGTTGTTGTAGTTGTCGTAGTAGTAGTCGCTGTAGTCAATGGAGGGGTTGGTGTCGACGGCTTCACTTTAGATGTCGTCACCGACTCAGTCGATTCCACATTCGGTGGCTGTCCGGTGGGCACGATGCCTTCAACCTGCATGCTTGGCTCCGTTGACTGTAACACAACAGAAGTTGCCACATGACCTGGGTTAAAACCGCCACTAAACTTGTAGCATTACTGCATCACACAGGCGTAGTTGACCTGCCGAGATAACAGTCAATACCTCCTTGCATCAACCACAAGATTACAAAATAGTAATGTCAAACTGTCACGGGTTAACATTAAAACACTGTCACTATACTTCCATTCAAAACACACGTGGTTGTTGTCACCGTGTCATATGTGGATGGTGTCACGTGTGGTTGTTCTCACCATATCACATGTGGTTGTTGGCACTGTGTCAAGTGTGGTTGTTGTCACTGTGTCACGTGTGGTTGTTGTCACC
>JAHLWY010006404.1:0-21711 GCA_020002185.1 Paraescarpia echinospica | reverse complement strand
CGTACTGCAGAACGTCGGGCTGACGGGTGGCCTCGAGGAAGCGTTCGAATGACGCGGCGTCGGAAACGAGGACGGGCGACTCGAGATAGCGGCCGCAACAGTTACACGAAGAATGGTAGTAACGTAGTCGGCCCGTCTCCCTGTGGCGCAGAATAAACCCGTACGATAAGTTTATTTTAAAGGCACGAGTCTGCGCCTCGAACATCAGTCGTAGTTGGGCGTCGTGCGCGCTCGTAGCCCCGGTCAAATGGAAATTATACCTAGATTGAACGGGTCCGCGCGCTACAGACGTACGGATGCTCGCCCAGTAGTCGCGCACGACGCTCTGTAGGTCGTCGTCGTCGTCGGCGCCCCCCTCGACCGGTCGATTTGGGGGCCCCTCAGCAGCGTCGCCGCACATTCGCAGATGCCGCAACATATTGAGGGGGGTCGCGAACGCTTGATTGCATTTCGGGCATACATCGCTGCCGCATGTTTTTAGATGCTGCGACAAATTAAAAAGACGGACGAACGATCGATCGCATTTCGGACACACGTGCATCGTCGGTCTAGGCGGCGCACTATTAACTACGACGGAGGGGCGTGTAAACGAGCTTTATAGGGCCACCCTAAACCCCGCTAGGGGGGCTTTTCTAAGCGGTGTTCTCTGCTCCGTCAGGTGGCGACACAGACAGGTGGCAGCGCCGCGGGATGCGTTTGGCAGGGGCGCCCAGCGGACAAAGTTTTTGTTCACGTTTTGCGTCAGGTGGCGACACCGACAGGTGGGCAGCGTCGAGGGATACTGTCAGTGGCGGCCTAGTTTTTTGTTTACGTTTTGACGCCCGAATACGACGGCAAAGTTTTGTAGTCGAAATTGCGGCTGTCAGCGGCAACGTTTTTGTAGTAGAAATTTTTGTAGTGTCGCCTAAGTGCAATTTCGCCCGTCAGGGGCGCCTGAATACGACGGTTTGTAGTAGAAATTTCGGCCGTCCCCACGGCAAAGTGTTTTTTTTATAGAAATTTCGGCCGTCAGTGGCTCCCGGAGTGTTTATTTACGTTTTGTAGTAGCAATTTCGCCCGTCAGGGGCGCCTGAATACGACGGTTTGTAGTAGAAATTTCGGCCGTCCCCACGGCAAAGTGTTTTTTTTTATAGAAATTTCGGCCGTCAGTGGCGCCCGGAGTGTTTTGTGGGCGCCATTGGACAGGCATTGAATGACGTGCGGTTTTTTTTGGATGGTAACAACAGAAGGCGGGAATTGATTTTCATACGTTTTATTAAGCAGTCTCGTACTACATCACGACAGTAAGGCTTTATGCCACAGCAGAGTAAATAATAAGGCTCTAACAACGGCCTATAGCAAAATGTTCATCGCTACTAAGTGTTCGGCGGGGCGCTTATGCCACAGCGGAGTAAATAATAACGCTTTAGGAGCGCCACACTATAGCCCGCTGGTAATACTGCACAGCGACCATTCAATTTCCTGCTAATGTTCATCACCTACTAATATGCCATAGCGAAATGCAATGTTCAGACTGTAAACAGTAAAGAGGCTTTATGCCACAGCAGAGTAAATAATAAGGCTCTAACAACGGCCTATAGCAAAATGGGCGGCGGGGGGCTTATGCCATCATTCAATTTTCCTGCTAATGTTCATCAGCGGCTTTATGCCATAGCGAAATGCACTGTTCATAGCGTTCAGACGTCGAGGCATGCCCTTTTCATCAGGTAATACTGTACGGCGACCTCCAACAGAGCACGGTCGAACGGCGCCGTCCAATCCGTCCCCATGAGCCAGTCGGCTACCTGGCGCAGGAGCGCGCCCTCCGAGGCGCGATCGCCACGCACGCAACGATCCTCCAGTACCGAGAGTATACGAATAGCAGGAAGCAACAACGTCTGCTGTAGAAAGCTGTCGAGTGACGCCTGAAAAAAAGCACACATTCAGGGCCGCCACGTTTTCGTACAGAATGTTGTACCGCCGGCTCGGCTTCCTCCCCCTGTAGCCGCACATGTGCACGAAGGGGCACCCCTCCTCCGGGGGGCACTCACCACATTCTTGGCGCGCTGTGTCCATCACGCGCTCACCGACTAGCTCAGCAAACGTGGACATCATGCATCGCTGACGACCGGCGTACGAATGCAGAACGCTCCACTCCGAGTCGGCCTGAAGTGTGCCCACGACCACAGGGCGATTGTTACGGGCCCACGGTATGAAGTCTTCCGACGAGACGGACAGTACGGCCAGCGGCAGTGGTGACGATAGCACGGTCGCGGCGGCGTCCGCTGTCGCCGCCGGGGCTATTGGCACAGCGGCTGCCTCGTCTGGACCCACTACCACCACCACCGGGGTTAATGCAACGTACGTGGGCGTCCCGGCGTCGCTCACCAGGTCGTGCGGTGGCATGGGCTGCGCGCTGTCCGCTGCCGGCCAGTACGATAGCGCTTCTTCGGCTCTCCCCAGCGGTGGAACGGTGGAGGGTCGTCGGCAAGTCGTTTCCTTCTTAGCGCACTTCTCGGCAGGGGGTGCGCACTCGTCAGCAGCGTCGATAAGGCCGCGCAACGCAGCAGCAATTACAGCGTCCTACAGAAGAATAACCAAAGCAGCAATTAGGTCTACAGAACACTAGCCAAACGTTAGTCATCATTCAAACGGTCTCGCTCCCCTTCTTCGTCACGACCCGCGCCTCACGGACCGTATACGTATCCAGTATGCCACCCCACACGACCTTGTGCACGGTCAACTCCAAGACGGTGCCAACCAGGCTCGCCACAAAGCTACTGCGCAACTGGTCGGGCAACAGGGCTGACACATGGTCGGCATTGTAATCGCCTATCGCCGAAATAGCTTCGTCGAACAGGGTGATCCAAATGCTGGCCTCCGTGTCGGCGTCCTTTTCGTCTTCCACCAAAACGCGCACCGAAAAATACGTCTTCGCCGTTGCCTGTATGCCGTGTACAGCGCACACCCGGCCACCACTTTCTAGGCCTCTCACTTTGCGCTTGCAAATGCCACAGCCCATGTACGTGCATTTGCTTTTCCAAGCCACCCCAACGATTGTTAGCGGGGTAACAATCTTATACGTGCCATCGCACGCCAGCACGAACTCCTTCAACGACACTTCGGACGCACTCACCACGGCCTCGAAAGTAGGCGCCCCGTCGGCCGTCGGAAGCGCCTTCGCGCTGGCCTCCGACGCCGGCTTCGCTTTGCCACCAGACGCCACCGTTGGCACCTCCCTCAGCTTGCTGCCTCTCTTTGGCGGCGCCTCTCCGTGCGCGACAGGCGGGGACATGATCAACAACGCTCTGCAACAACAACAAAACGGCAACGGTAGCAACACGACAGCGACAATATTTAGACGTTCTCCGCCCGGTCCCTATATAAGCGCGTTGCACGCGGCCCGCACGCGGCCCCCGTGCACAAACGCACGCGAGCCGCAAAGCGGCCGACTCTTACAAGGTTACTAAAACTGAAAAAAATCTCTCGGTCAGTCTAGTGCACTAACAGAATGCCACTTTTATTTCCTAATATAAAGTCACCATAAGATTCTCTAGACCCCACTGACTATTATAGGCCGCTTAGTTTGCTCACATTTCACATTTAACGGTCGTTTTAAAGACTTACAAACAGTTACATAAGCGCTTTATATAAACAGTGACGTCAGCTCCTTATGTAAGGCTATGGCGTACGTGTCTAGGGGCCGCGCGCAAAACAGCGGCTCAACAACTGCGCAATTCATTTCTCACTATGGAGCCAACCGAACAAGTTGGTAATTATGCGGCCAATTCTCATCAGGCGCGAAACAGGTACGTTTTGCTAACTCACCTAACACTGACTTTCATTGCTAACTCACCTAACACTGACTTTTCATCGCTCACTTTCTTTTATAACCTTTCTTTTATAACGTTCACTATTTTTTCAGCGATCCGCCTCCCCAAAACGCCGGACTCGGTACGCCCCAAGTCGACGTGAATACGCCGCCCCAAGTCGACGTGATTGCGCCTCCACAAGCCGCCGGAGATAGTGCTATTCCACCGCCTGCCTCTATGCGTCTACCCCCACCACAAAGCCGCCCCGGCACAAGGTACGTTTAACGATAATAGCACTTTTTTTAATTTACCTTTATTTTGCAGACTTTCGATAAAGGCTATAGCACCCCACTATTTACAAACGCCCCGCTACCGACTTAATGTTTTTTTTACAGGCCCTAACCTAAACAGAGACGCACCGTTACTTTAATACTTTTTTTCATACTTGCAGACGAAACATCGCCGGCTTCGATACCCTACATATAGGACGCGGACAAACCCTTGCGAGGCCCTCGCACCGAAACGGCTTTATTCATAGATCGCATAGAATAAATTTAACCCCAGCCGATCTGCTTATGATAGATAGAGGGACGCGCGCCGATCGACCTGGGAAATTGTACCTTGGACGTCGCCGACCACATCACAGCCCTTAACACTGTTTCCTTCACCACAGATGAACCCCCGTGCGCCAGTATCACTAATTAAACTTTTCCTCATTCCCCTGCAGACACCTCTACGTGATAGATCGGAGCTTGGTGCATCGACGCTATGATATCGGCCGGGGCACTATACTGCACAATGTTGCACCTTCCATCCGCCCGATCACGTTCACCTCAGCCCGATGCCGTCACCAGCCCCTATTGGCCGTTGAGCCGCAACGACGGCCACCACCCGAACAAGACAGTGACGATTCACTCGAAGAATTCGAAGAGAACTTCGGCGATGACTTCTACCCCGGCTACACTGATTTAGAAGTTGCGGCCGGCAACTCCTTCCCAGACACTTTCGCACAACCATTCTCATTTGCGGATATTTTTCCACCTCCTGAAATTCTACCCCCCTCATTTGCCCCACCCATCCCAGCACATCTTTCCGTGCATTTAGCCTTTCCGCCACAACCCCCGGGCCGACACGGCTTTGGCCCTCCGCCATGATAAATGAAATTTTATTGTACCAATACAATTTATTTCTCACCGTTTATTGTTTCCGTGTTTCCTTTCACATCCACCAGCATTCCAAATCACACACGAATAATTCCGCCTATATTTTCCACCTATTCGTCGTTGCAACACCAGCGACCCCCCAAGCCACAAGCTTAATACACGCGCACAGGCCAATCTGACAGCGCCGGCCCCCAGCTGCTATAACGATATTGCACGTGTATCAGCGCCCACCAACTGTGTTTCCAACTCACACACGATAAAGCCAGCGAACACCACAAGCTAAATACGCGCACACACAGACCAATCTGACAGCGCCGACCGCCAACTGCAATAACACACGAATAATTCCACCTATATTAATACGCGCAGGCCAATCTGACAGCTCCGATATTGCACCGCAATTGCACGCGTATCCATCAGTGGTGCCGCAGCTAGCACTGACAGGCAATTCCACATCAGCGCCAGAGCAAGTGCGCACCACGAAAAATCCGGCCTTCCGTGCCGCAGCCAGCACTGACACATCGGTGCCAGACCCTACAAGCGCGCGCCCCGAAAAACATTTATCCGTCAAACCAATGCACATAAAATCCTACAGCCTGACATTCGACACCACCATTTGCCAGTGAGTCGTGACAACCAGGCCACCAGGCGTAATCTAAACCGCGCGGCCCCACCTCCACCACCGCACCGTTCTAGAAGCTTCTAGAAGGTTCTAGAACCTTCCCGCGCGTCATTATTTTAAACTCGCTGATCTCCAGGGGTGTCACTTCACTCTAAAATCTTTCCCACCTCCCGTGCACGTAATGAATACTAATTGGTCTCTATTTACTATTTTTTGTCGTTGCTAACGTTCTCCTCCGATAATTGCGCTACTCATTTGTTACTAATTAGTACTTAATTAATTAATTAATTAATTACCCCTAATTAGTACCTGATTAGTCACTAGAGCTCGTCATTCACCCTATTTATTTCCTCTTTATTCAGTAGATGGCGACACCCTCTTTCTCATGACCCCCATCAATCACTTTTTTGACGTTGCTCGCTCATAGTTGAAAAAAACGTAGGAATTCTACTGATAAAAAACGAAAAAGCCTTTGATCTTAGGTCACTTCCGGGGATGGCGGACCTCTTACCACTACTTCGCATCCACATGCCGCATCCACATGCCGCATCCACATGCCGCATCCACATGCCCCATCCGCATTCCGTATGCCACATGCACATGCCACATCCGCATGCCACATCCACATGCCGCATCCACATGCCGCATCCACATGCCGCATCCACTTGCCACATACCACATCCACATGCCACATCCACATGCCGCATCCACATGCCGCATCCACAGGCAAGTTGAATAATTTGTAGTCCTTTTGGCCGAAGGTCCAATGGACTATTGCCATCACTCTGTCCGCCGTTAGCTGCCGCATCCACATGCCGCATCCCACATGCCGCATCCCACATCCACATGCCGCATCCACATGCCACATGCCGCATCCACATGCCGCATCCACATGCCACATCCACATGCCACATCCACATGCCACATCCGCATGCCACATCCACTTGCCGCATCCACAGGCAAGTTGAATAATTTGTAGTCCTTTGGGCCGAAGGTCCAAGGGACTATTGCCATCACTCTGTCCGCCGTTAGCTGCTGTATCTCAGAAACCGTTCAGCAACTTTTTCTCTAATTTTGCATAGACATCTTAGGGCACTGCCACTATGCACGAGAAATCTGTATTTGATTGAATCATTCTAAGGGCTCCCTAGGGCTTCCAAGGACCCCAAAACTGGTAAAAATGTAATATTTTGCCTATTTTTTCCAAAACTGTTCATCAACTTTTTCTCTAATTTTGCATATACATTTAATGTGGTAGTGTCACTGTACACAAGAAATCTGTATTTGATTGAATCATTCTAAGGGCAACTAATGACCCCCAAAAAGGACCCCAAAACTGGTAAATTTTCACATTTTGCCTATTTTTTAAAAGCTCTTAAGTAACTTTTTCTCTAATTTTGCATATACATTTAATGTGGTAGTGTCATTGTACACAAGAAATCTGTATTTGATTGAATCATTCTAAGGGCAACTAATGACCCCAAAAAGGACCCCAAAACTGGTAAATTTTACACATTTTGCCTATTTTTTTAAAAGCTCTTAAGTAACTTTTTCTCTAATTTTGCATATACATTTAATGTGGTAGTGTCACTGTACACAAGAAATCTGTATTTGATTGAATCATTCTAAGGGCAACTAATGACCCCCAAAAAGGACCCCAAAATTGGCTGGCTGGGAAGCTATTCCCCTTCCCAAAACATTTGTCACATGCGGAGTCTGTGTCTTGCATGGGTATCTATTTTGATGCAGTTGTTTTATATAAACAGGAAGTTTGTTAAATTAGTTATTTTTAGGCCACAGAAAAGTAATTCCCAGTTTCTCATCAATGCATGTATTTAAAAACAACATTTTATTTTCTATTATAATTATTCCTCTAAATGCAAGACATGGTACAATAAGTGAACAGTAAACCTGTAAACATTTTACTTCCATCATAACCCTTAATGACCCGTAACTATGATTCACCAAAAAACATTTCATTAATAATTACCTACAGGGTTGTTTGAGTTCTGCCCGGCAGAAACGGCAACAATAGGAAATACATTCCATTGATAGGCAAACGTGTTCTTTTTATAGTAAACGTCAGTTTCTTTCTGTACCTGTCTACGTATGATAACCATTTGTTCGCCCTGCTCACAATAAACAAGAAACATCACATGAATGATAAAAGGAAGATCACTGCCATTTAACTTGTGGATTATTATTATTATAAAACTGCTCTGCTACTGCTTGGTGGACAGTTAATTAGTGGCTCAAGTTCAAATACGTCAGGACGTTTTTCACACTTGCATGGTAGTTTAGGCTCAGTAGTGTGCTGGCAGACACTAAACCTATAGGCTAGTGTGAAAAGGATAGTTGGCAGAAGAACTAACTTCAAAGCACCATTATATGATATGGTCTTTCCAATTTTACGAATCGTCAATAAGCACTCCTAGAAATTTCGTTACACGCACTCTTGATATCTGTGTATTTTTATATTGATATTGATATCAAATAGACACACTCTTGATATCTGAGTATTTTTATATTGATATCAAATAGACGTGCTCGACCAGAGAATATGTTCAATAACAGTTTGTTGACCGAGAACCATAACTGCAATTTATGCAGAAGGAACAACGCAAGTCAGGTATTGATTGAATTAGGCCAAATTAATGACATGCAATTTTATTGACTGTATATTGTTATAAATACACATCCATTGTGACAACGACAGCAAGCAGGCCGGCCCCTGACTGCTAAGCACTACTGTCTACTACGTACAATTCATCATATGTGTGTGGATCACTCCACCAATATAATACACTATTCACCACATGTGTGGGGGTCACTCCGCCTTCACTACATGTGTGGGGTCACTCCGCCCTGCTAAAAGTCACCCACTGTTAAAGGGGAGGGAGGGTGGGAATTCTAAACTTGATCAATATTACACGAACACACTCATCTAGCATACAGCACAACTACATTCTAACTACATAAATCGAAATCCAAATAAGCTGAATAAACGCTGTGAATACTCCCCAATAATTTTGAATGAATGAGGTCGATCCCGCTGCTGCTATTGCTTAAATACTGGTGTCTAACGCGCATGCGCGAGTCGCATAGCCTCGTAACCAAACATGTTATGAGCCAATAGCTACGCTGCATGTGTTGTTACTTCCACATAAAACGCAATATGTCCCCGTTGTTTACATACATTCATTTATGCAGAAGGAACAACGCAAGTCAGGTATTGATTGAATTAGGCCAAATTAATGACATGCAATTTTATTGACGGTATATTGTTATAAATTGTTACATACACATCCATTGTGACAACGACAGCAAGCATGCCGGCCCCTGACTGCTAAGCACTACTGTCTACTACGTACAATTCATCATATGTGTGTGGGTCACTCCACCAATATATACACTATTCACCACATGTGTGGGGGTCACTCCGCCTTCACTACATGTGTGGGGTCACTCCGCCCTGCTAAAAGTCACCCACTGTTAAAGGGGAGGGAGGGTGGGCATTCTAAACTTGATCAATATTACACGAACACACTCATCTAGCATACAGCACAACTACATTCTAACTACATAAATCGAAATCCAAATAAGCTGAATAAACGCTGTGAATACTCCCCAATAATTTTGAATGAATGAGGTCGATCCCGCTGCTGCTATTGCTTAAATACTGGTGTCTAACGCGCATGCGCGAGTCGCATAGCCTCGTAACCAAACATGTTATGAGCCAATAGCTACGCTGCATGTGTTGTTACTTCCACATAAAACGCAATATGTCCCCGTTGTTTACATACATTCATTTATGCAGAAGGAACAACGCAAGTCAGGTATTGATTGAATTAGGCCAAATTAATGACATGCAATTTTATTGACTGTATATTGTTATAAATTGTTACATACACATCCATTGTGACAACGACAGCAAGCAGGCCGGCCCCTGACTGCTAAGCACTACTGTCTACTACGTACAATTCATCATATGTGTGTGGATCACTCCACCAATATAATACACTATTCACCACATGTGTGGGGGTCACTCCGCCACCAGGTCACCCCAAATATACAATGTGACCGACCCCCACCAAACCGTTCGGTCAATCCCGCCATTGTCAGGGCTGCCATAACATCCTACTAGGGTATACGCATACTATGAGCAAATAATCAAGCATAAATCATGATATCTGAAGAAATCTGCCACTGTCAGTCTAAGCTTACCTGTTGCCATACACTACTAGGGCCATATATAGAGCTGCATCATTCATAACTGTTGAAATATTACCTTTTGGCTCCGCCACTTTCAGAGCCTAAGCCATATCTCACTACTAGTGCATTCCTAACTATTGAAACATTAGCTTTTGGCTCCGCCACTGTCAGAGCCTAAGCCATATCTCACTACTAGGGCATTCATAAATGTTGAAATAGTAGCTTTTGGCTCCGCCACTGCCAGAGCCTAAGCTATGTATATATATACACCAACCTGCTTTATGTCACAGACGACATACCTAGAGACTCCGCCACTGTCAGAGCCTAAGCCATATCTCACTACTAGGGCATTCATAAATGTTTAAATAGTAGCTTTTGGCTCCGCCACTGCCAGAGCCTAAGCTATATATATATATACACCAACCTGCTTTATGTCACAGACGACATACCTAGAGACTCCGCCACTGTCAGAGCCTAAGCCATATCTCACTACTAGGGCATTCATAAATGTTTAAATAGTAGCTTTTGGCTCCGCCACTGCCAGAGCCTAAGCTATGTATATATATATACACCAACCTGCTTTATGTCACAGACGACATACCTAGAGACTCCGCCACTGTCAGAGCCTAAGCCATATCTCACTACTAGGGCATTCATAAATGTTTAAATAGTAGCTTTTGGCTCCGCCACTGCCAGAGCCTAAGCTATGTATATATATACACCAACCTGCTTTATGTCACAGACGACATACCTAGAGACTCCGCCACTGTCAGAGCCTAAGCCATATCTCACTACTAGGGCATTCATAAATGTTTAAATAGTAGCTTTTGGCTCCGCCACTGCCAGAGCCTAAGCTATATATATATATACACCAACCTGCTTTATGTCACAGACGACATACCTAGAGACTCCGCCACTGTCAGAGCCTAAGCCATATCTCACTACTAGGGCATTCATAAATGTTTAAATAGTAGCTTTTGGCTCCGCCACTGCCAGAGCCTAAGCTATGTATATATATACACCAACCTGCTTTATGTCACAGACGACATACCTAGAGACTCCGCCACTGTCAGAGTCTAAGCCATATCTCACTACTAGGGCATTCATAAATGTTGAAATAGTAGCTTTTGGCTCCGCCACTGCCAGAGCCTAAGCTATATATATATATACACCAACCTGCTTTATGTCACAGACGACATACCTAGAGACTCCGCCACTGTCAGAGCCTAAGCCATATCTCACTACTAGGGCATTCATAAATGTTTAAATAGTAGCTTTTGGCTCCGCCACTGCCAGAGCCTAAGCTATATATATATATACACCAACCTGCTTTATGTCACAGACGACATACCTAGAGACTCCGCCACTGTCAGAGCCTAAGCCATATCTCACTACTAGGGCATTCATAAATGTTGAAATAGTAGCTTTTGGCTCCGCCACTGCCAGAGCCTAAGCTATGTATATATATACACCAACCTGCTTTATGTCACAGACGACATACCTAGAGACTCCGCCACTGTCAGAGCCTAAGCCATATCTCACTACTAGGGCATTCATAAATGTTGAAATAGTAGCTTTTGGCTCCGCCACTGCCATAGCCTAAGCTATATATATATATACACCAACCTGCTTTACGTCACAGACGACATACCTAGAGACTCCGCCACTGTCAGAGTCTCCGGTACATCTCCCGAAACCATAACCAGATTAGTTATGTTTCTTATGAAATACGAATATACTTCCTAAAGGTATCTGACGCCCATCTACCTGCAGCTCTAATCTGAGCATCCGATTCGCCCCTTAATGCAGCTGATGTTACTGCCCCAATTCTAAAGCTATGCCCTTTGAAAACCTTACTACTTAAACCACAAAACTCGAGCAGCCGCTTTAACAGTATATCAAACTCGCGTCGCAGCATCGGAGATCCATCTGCATATGAAAATAGTGAAGCCCTATATGTACCTCTTAACACAAGAAATTCTCTGAGCAACTTAGTGAAGTGCTTCTCTATGATAGGTATAATGACGTTCAGCGATGCACAAACACTCGATCCAGCCTGATCGGCCAACTCACCAACTGGTGTTTATTGGGCGTAGTGATACATGCGATAATGTAGTTCGCTATAGCAATTATGGTATGTGCTATATCACAACACTTAGCTGGATATATTGTAGTACCAATCATACACTGCCCATCTCCTGCAATGACTGAGGGCCATGTCTACTGCTGTGTTTAAAATGTCGAAAAGAAATGGTGATCAAATCCCCATTCAAAGCTATATCTCTGAGCTGCAGGTAACCTTGCATCATTTTGTTAGAACGGCGGACCATCTCCCCTACCCGTGAGTAGGCCCTAAATGCGAGGACCATCATAGCTGTTAACATGGTACGATTATAATGTGACGTAACTACATGTGGCAGTGCGCTAATTAGACGAACTAGTATTGGCTGTGTCACTGGCAATCTGACATCAGACACCGTTCCAAGGTTGTGTGCCCCTGTTAAAAGCTTGGCAACAATAAAATTCTTAGCGGGGTCCTGCAAACCGTTAAGTTTATGAAAGTAAGCAATGGCAGAGATTGTAGAAATAATGGAAGCAGATGCATACCCTGCATTATGTAAATAAGCAATAAAACCCATTATCATGGCAACAGGCACAGGTAACCCAGGAACGGTGCCTAATGACTGGAAAAAGCCTACCAATTTTGCCCATGCTCGCTCGTATTGCGCTTTTGATGACGTGGAATGGCACCGTCGCTGGCTTGGAATTGACCCATGGAGCCAACGTCAGAAATTCGTGTATCTGGCAACGGGATAATTTGTCAGCCAAAGTATTGTCACGACCTGGTATGTGACGAGCTGTGAAGTTAATATTGCGACACAAACAAGACAGAATTAGCTTTCTTAACAACGCCATCACACATGGCTCCTTGGATGTTTGTTTATTAATTATAGCGACCAAGGCCTCATTATCAGTGAAAAAGCTCACACTATTGTTAGCCCAGGAACCTCCCCACGTCTCTACAGCCGCCACAATCGGGTACAACTCAAGCACAGTGATATTAAGGGCACTCCATGACATGGGCCACCTACCCTAAAACCACTCTGGACCACATACCGCCCCAAAACCTATGCCCCCTGATGCATCAGTGAATAACTGCAAGAAGTCCTCAGTAAGGAAGTTATCATCAATAAAGAAGGCTTTCCCGTTAAAACCTGACAGAAATTCCTGCCATGTCAACAAGTCTAGTTTCACCTGCCTAGTCAACCTAAAGTGAAAATGTGGTCTACTGACATGTAAAGTTAAATCAACGAAAACCCACTTCCAGGAATTACCGAGCAACTGAATGACAGGATCCCTACTAGTTGTTGAATCTCTCTAAGAGTGGCTTTTTCTCTGTTCAAGAATGACTGTATCAGCAACCTTCATTGTACTACTTTATCCTCTGGTAAACGTGCCTCCATGCTTACTGTATCTAACGTTATTCCCAGAAATTGCAGAGCTGTAGAAGGCCCAACTGTCTTTCCCGGTGCCAGTGGGACCCCCAGTTGCCCACATAGCTCAATGAATGCCTGCATATCACTAAGACACTTAGCATGAGAAGTTGCCAAAAACAGGAAGTCATCAATTATGTGGATGGCTTTTGTTACACCCAGCTTGTTCATGGCAACCCATTCCAGTGCTGTGTTAAAAGCTTCAAAAATAGAGCAAGAACTTGAACAGCCCATAGGTAACACAGCATCCATGTAATAAAGTCCCCTCCATTGAAAACCCAACAATGGTGAATCTTTCGGAGCAATAGGTATAATTCTGAATGCTGCTTCTATGTCTACCTTAGCCATAAAAACTATTGACTCAGATTCTTTAATGAAAGAAATAGCATCATGTATGGTTGCATACTGCACTGTTGAAAACTCCTTAGGAATGTAATCGGTAACCGATTCACCATCTGGATGAGATAAATTATGGATTACTCTAAACTCCCCTGGAACTTTCTTAGGTACAACCCCTAGCGGTGATATTTTGTAAGCAGGATTAATTGGTGGGATGTGAAAGGGACCCAAAATCCGACCCAGTTCTAGCTCCTTCTTTAATTTCACATCTATCACATGGGGAAATTCAAAAGCAGACTTCATGTTTTTGACAACCCCTTTCTGCACTGGAACACTCAAACACCCAATTTCAAAACCTGAAGTAAACCCGTCAATCAAATACTGGCTTTTCACAACATCATAACCTACTAAAACATCCCTTAGAGCTGTTGGGGACATTGGCGAGGGCATGGCACTATCAAGGTTTGGGCAATGTGCGCTGGGGGTTGGCTGATTTACGGATGTGTGACTTGGGACACCGAAACCCAGGGTGGGCACCACCACACCACCTGCAGAGATGCCTGAACGGACAGGGATTTCGCATACAACGTCCCTGGTTAAAGGCCCAGCAATGCAAGCTAAACACTAAAGCATGCCTCCAAAACTTTGCATGGCGGTTAAGTTATACTATGTCAGGTCTCATCAATTTAAAAGTCTCCAGTCTAAGCAGAGCACACTATACATGCCTCCAAAATTTCACATGTCGGTTAAGTTATGATACCAAATATCACACATTTTCAAGCCTCTCATAAATAACTGGTGATTTTGCCTCCAAATTGTTTGCATAATGATTAAAGTTCGAGCTATCGATGCCTCCAAAAGTTTGTATGTCGGTTAAGTTCGAGCCATCCATGCCTCCAAAAGTTTGCATGTCGGTTAAGTTCGAGCTATCCATGCCTCCAAAAGTTTGCATGGCGGTTAAAGTTCAAGCTATCCATGCCTCCAAAATTATGCATGGCGGTTAATGACTTGTATGGTGGTCAAATTCTAAACAAGAGGAACAAAGAGCCCATTTTGTTGTATTCCATGCCTTCAACATATTGCATGGCGGTTAATTCCAATACATCTCAACGTACAGCGTACCCGACCACTGCTCGGCGAATCATCAAGAATACAAAGTTATGACAATTTTTAATAATAGCCCACACATTTCCATAGCTATGACCGATACAACCAATTACCGTCATCGAATTACCCATAAAAGTACTGCTATACCGGCAAACCAGTCACCCACACTGCAAAGCACTTACTGCTGGATCAACTTGACTGTACTAATTACCGCTCCCTTAATGCTACGAAAGAGCTTATGGTTTCCCAAATCGTTAAAATGGACCCCATCCGAACGAAAAATTTATCGCTGAATGTTCCAGAAACCCTTGTGGTGCCAAAACGATAACCGGGAATCGTCACACACAGCCTTTAGAAATTCGTTGATCTCGGTTACTCTGGCGGAACCCTCCTCGTACGTTATCTGCCGCCAATTCTGCCTGCGTACAACCAGGCATATAACCACCCGATTAACGCCCATGTTTACCAACTCCTGGGCGAAATCATACAACCGCATACCTACCTGCAATGTCTGCGGGGGCCCGACGTGGTCTAAATCGTTACCACCAACAATTAAAACACACACACTAGAGACACCGCCGGCCAACTTCCTCTTCAGATCCCTACTGCCTGCTAGGGAAGCCACAGTCCCTCCACGATACCCGTGGAAGGCTATCTGGCAATCTACACACTCTAACAAGGAACCGGAAAATCTTACCTCCGTAGCCGCAACAAATTGCCCAAGCCAGAAAACGTGTGAATCGCCTACGATCCACACAACTTCCCGACTCGACGCCATACTTAACCTATCCTCCTGTAAATCGGCACACACCTTCAGCTTTGACGAGATGGTAGAGTTGTCGAAGCAAGATGGCGGCGCCCGCTCGCACGTGCTCGGATGAAATTCTTTCACCTACCCGCAACTACAACACATAAAATAACCCGAACAGAACCTAAACTTGATCAATATTACACGAACACACTCATCTAGCATACAGCACAACTACATTCTAACTACATAAATCGAAATCCAAATAAGCTAAATAAACGCTGTGAATACTCCCCAATAATTTTGAATGAATGAGGTCGATCCCGCTGCTGCTATTGCTTAAATACTGGTGTCTAACGATTAGCCAAGTAGCTACTAATCCAGTTATATCCACTCCACAGATGCCAGAGCGTTCTAGTTTTTACACAGCAGTTTATGGTCAACGGTATCAACATTTTTAGATCTATGAAAACGCCTGTTGCACAATTCTTATGTTCGAGCGATTCTACCACAGAAGGAGCAGTTGACAGTCCTTCTCTCAACCCATATTGACATGAATTTAAGATATTACAGGAATTCACAAAGCTCTGAAGTCGACAATTAAACAGTTTCTCGAGTATTATAGACAATTGCGATAGAAGTGAAATCGGCCTGTAGATTTGAATAAAGGGATTCCGTTAGCTGTTTTCATCTTATGTGGGAAAACGCCACTTCTAAACGGCATATTACATACATACGTTTAGAAATGCATCCAATTATATTTTTAACGAGATACATCGTAATGCCGTCACAATCGGCAGAACATTTATTTCCGCAACTATTGACAGTGCTTATAACCTCTTCTTTGTTAGTTGGTGTTAAAACATCGAACGTTCATTGCGTTCGCCCATGTAATCAAGAACTGACACACCTGGTGGAGTTTCTATTTGTTTGGCTAGCTCTGGTCCAATGCTTGTAAAGTACATATTGAACGTGTTAGCAATCGTAGGCCGTTCACCGATTATAATACCATTGTCATCAAATTGTACAGGATAGTTACATTCAAGTCGAGATTTTCCCATGATTTTACGTAAAATTGTCCAAGTACCGGATAGGTTGCCCCGGTGTTCTGACAATAACTACAACAAGACAGTCACTCTGTTGGGTGTAGCTCTCAGTTGGTGACAATGGGGACTCATCACTCATGTTCCATTACAATAAGGCAGTCACGCTGTTTGGTGTAGCTCTCAGT
Organism: Paraescarpia echinospica; assembly: GCA_020002185.1. Classification (NCBI taxonomy): domain Eukaryota; kingdom Metazoa; phylum Annelida; class Polychaeta; order Sabellida; family Siboglinidae; genus Paraescarpia; species Paraescarpia echinospica. The sequence continues at coordinate 5,004 of JAHLWY010006404.1, read as the reverse complement.
TGGTGACAATGGGGACTCATCACTCATGTTCCATTACAATAAGACAGTCATGCTGTTTGGTGTAGCTCTCAGTTGGTGACAATGGGGACTCATCACTCATGTTCCATTACAATAAGACAGTCACGCTGTTTGGTGTAGTTCTCAGTTGGTGACAATGGGGACTCATCACTCATGTTCCATTACAATAAGACAGTCACGCTGTTTGGTGTAGTTCTCAGTTGGTGACAATGGGGGCTCATCACTCATGTTCCATTACAATAAGACAGTCACGCTGTTTGGTGTAGTTTTCAGTTGGTGACAATGGGGACTCATCACTCATGTTCCATTACAATAAGACAGTCACGCTGTTTGGTATAGCTCTCAGTTGGTGACAATGGGGACTCATCAGTCATGTTCCATTACAATAAGGCAGTCACGCTGTTTGGTGTAGCTCTCAGTTGGTGACAATGGGGACTCATCACTCATGTTCCATTACAATAAGACAGTCATGCTGTTTGGTGTAGCTCTCAGTTGGTGACAATGGGGACTCATCACCCATGTTCCATTACAATAAGACAGTCACGCTGTTTGGTGTAGTTCTCAGTTGGTGACAATGGGGACTCATCACTCATGTTCCATTACAATAAGACAGTCACGCTGTTTGGTGTAGTTCTCAGTTGGTGACAATGGGGGCTCATCACTCATGTTCCATTACAATAAGACAGTCACGCTGTTTGGTGTAGTTCTCAGTTGGTGACAATGGGGACTCATCACTCATGTTCCATTACAATAAGACAGTCACGCTGTTTGGTGTAGTTCTCAGTTGGTGACAATGGGGACTCATCACTCATGTTCCATTACAATAAGACAGTCACGCTGTTTGGTGTAGTTCTCAGTTGGTGACAATGGGGACTCATCACTCATGTTCCATTACAATAAGACAGTCACGCTGTTTGGTGTAGTTTTCAGTTGGTGACAATGGGGACTCATCACTCATGTTCCATTACAATAAGACAGTCACGCTGTTTGGTGTAGCTCTCAGTTGGTGACCATGGGGACTTATCATCCACGGCCCTTTTAGCGTGCAGCGGATGAATTCTTGGACACGAGAGTGCGTCCCGCGGCAAGACGGGTCGATGGCGTGCTCATTGAATGCAGATGCAGAAGAAGGTCGTCGGTGAAACAACCCAGTCTCAGAAAAGGTTCTGGTTTCTCCCTTGTATTGGGAAGATAATATGCAATAGGCGATACTTTGACTGCACTTCTACTGTATATTGTAATTGTGAATGCACTCATTTGCTGTAGAAAACGATGCGCCGACGGTGGGTGGCTGGGAAAGACTCTACAGTATTTGATGGTGTGGCTTTTAATAGATTTTAATAACGTTGCTTCGTGACCAAAACAGAAAGCACTGGAGAATTAATCTGCAATGTGACAGTAAGAATATGTTTTTAGCCACGTAGGCTCCCTATATATATTTTATTTCTAAACGTAAACCCAACATTTGCAGACCAAAATATAAAACAGTGTTGGTGGCGGGTCGCCTTCCCATTTGTTATTTTTGTATAATTTTAGAATACGCATGAGTTCAGCCAAGTAATGCGTAATTAAGTTATAAACGCATCATTTGAGGATCAAATAGGAAGCACTGTGCTTTCTGGAAAACACTGGAAAACGTGTACGTTGGTGACACGTGGAATATTTTCAGCCAATTATTATATGTTATTTGTAAAGGAACATGTTTTGTGGCTACAAAATGGGGATCCGGACCTCCTAGACTACCTCTCAAGGGAGATCCGGACTCCCTAGACTACCTCTGTATCCGCTCATGTGTAAACAAAATCTACCTCTCAAGGGAGATCCGGACCCCCTAGACTACCTCTCAAGGGAGATCCGGACTCCCTAGACTACCTCTGTATCTGCTCATGTGTAAACAAAATCTACCTCTCAAGGGAGATCCGGACCCCCTAGACTACCTCTCAAGGGAGATCCGGACTCCCTAGACTACCTCTCAAGGGAGATCCGGACCCCCTAGACTACCTCTCAAGGGACATCCGGACCCCCTAGACTACCTCTCAAGGGAGATCCGGACCCCCTAGACTACCTCTCAAGGGAGATCCGGACTCCCTAGACTACCTCTGTATCCGCTCATGTGTAAACAAAATCTACCTCTCAAGGGAGATCCGGACCCCCTAGACTACCTCTCAAGGGAGATCCGGACTCCCTAGACTACCTATCAAGGGAGATCCGGACCCCCTAGACTACCTCTCAAGGGACATCCGGACCCCCTAGACTACCTCTGTATCCGCTCATGTGTAAACAAAATTTACCTCTCAAGGGAGATCCGGACCCCCTAGACTACCTCTCAAGGGAGATCCGGACCCCCTAGACTACCTCTATATCCGCTCATGTGTAAACAAAATGTAATTCTTACACATTAATAGCGCAGTATCCAGTCATCAGGTCTGCTCAAAGCGCCTTACACGTTGCTCCCTAGCAGACCTGTTCAATCGAACACCATCTCGACTTCTCTGGGAAGATTCCAGTCACGCTGCAATTAATACGCGAAGACTATTCGTACACAAATGTGCACTACTGTCTATAGCTAGATACTCATTCATACATCTGAGTGAACTGGAACAACGTAGAGTGGACGAACTTGCCCAAGGTTCGACACCACAGCATAGGTTTCGAACCCGGATTCTCTCGGTCGAGAGTCCGAAGCTCTTGTCACTACACCACTGCGCTCCACTACGACCCACCATGTGACACCAGGCCATCTTCTCATTGGAGGTGGAACTGCTCCGTCTCGTCACGACCGCGTCTTGTCGTTAAGCTGCCACACCCAACTTGACACAGCTATCGTCGACCTATCCGGCTCTGATCAAGTGTGTGCGCTGTAGCTGATTTCACAGTGTGGTGTGACAATCATTTCCTAGACCTGAACTTTCGTAAAACTGAAGAACTCAATAGATTTTAGGAAAAATCCTATTCCTCCCAAGAGACTATTCATTAACGGATAGTGTGTAAGGAGAGTAGATGAATACAAGTATCTCGGCACTATCATTGATGCAAAGCTCACATTTAGTGAAAATACAGCGGTAGTTAACATAAAGTGTCAGCAAAAGCTGTATTTCTTACGCAAGCTCAGGTTACTCAATGTCAGCAGACATGTTCTACAAACCTTCTACAGATGCTACATAGAAAGCTCTATTACATTTGGGTTTCTTGTGTGGTACGGCGGCCTGAGTATCGTGCATCGCAACACTCTGGCACGAACAGTCAGGGTTAGTGGCAAGGTGGTGGGAAAAAAGCAGACCAGTCTAGAAAATCTATACAGGCAACGGGCAAAGCGAAAGGGAAGGAACGTCTCCTCAGAACCCGAACACCCCCTGTTTCCATGCTATAAACTACTTCCTTCTGGCCACCGCTTTCAACTCCCTCACTGTAAATTGAAACGCACTCGAAACTCATTTGTTCCCTCGTCAAAAAGCTAATGAATGAGTAACTGACCTTCGTCCCCCCCCCCCATCTCTACCAGTCTTCCCTGCCAGTATGACACTGAGTGAGCCTGAGATTATTTGTGAGATCATTTAACTTTTTTTAAACTTTTGTAACTTATTTAACATATTTAAATTATTTATTTATTTAACCGATATAACTTTAATTAAACAAAAAATATTGTTACATTTGATATTGCGTGTACATTTGTTTTATTTGTTTTAACATGCTGCTCTACACTCCAAATGAATTTCCCTCCCAAAGGAAAATAAAGTATTGTGATTGTGATTGACACCAAGTCTTGAGACAAAACGCGATAGAGACGACATCAGGGCTAGGTCAAGATGCGTCGAGACGGTCACAAAAATCAAACGTGCGATCGTTGAGAATCACTCAATAGAAGCTCAAGACACGCCCATGATGCCTAGAGACGGTCACGAAGCGTCCTGTATAGCCCGCAAACTAAGGAGACGTATCGAGTGAGTCTCCTCGGTGTGCGGGGTTACTTACGATGTCATGTATGGTCTAGACACTAAGGAGACGTCTCGGGTGAGTCTCCTCGGTGTGCGGGGTTACTTACGATGTCATGTATGGTCTAGACACTAAGGAGACGTCTCGGGTGAGTCTCCTCGGTGTGCGGGGTTACTTACGATGTCATGACCCTCATGACATCGATATTGACCCTCATATAATAGGTATAACCGAATCCTGGACCACCACCGATATATCAGATGCTGAATTGGGACTGACAGGATATGTAATGTTTAGAAAAGATAGAATAGGAAGAAAGGGAGGTGGAGTTATTTTATATATTAAAGAATCTATTCAGGCTTATGAAATAAAATTAGAAAGAGAAGCAGATTGCGAAGAAGCTGTTTGGTGTAACATAGTTACAGGAAACTCAACGTTAACAGTTGGGTTAGTTTATCGAAGTCCAAACATAAGCATAGAAGAGAATGAAAAAATACAAAACGCTATAAGGGAAGTAAGCAAACGGGACTGTATTATTATGGGGGATTTTAACCACGGGCATATACAATGGAAATCTCTACAGAGTATGGGGAGTGAGGACCACAAGTTTTTAGTTTTAGTTCAAGATACATTCCTTTCTCAACATGTGCTAGAACCAACCAGGGGTGAGAATGTGTTAGACATAGTTTTGTCCTCACAGAATGAATTAGTTGACAATGTCAAGATATGTGAGCCACTGGGGAGTAGCGATCACAACCAGATACATTTTACCATCAAAGTAAAATAAGAAAGGAATAGTAAAAAGCAGTATAGGAGAAATTTCCACAAAGAAAAGTATAAGGACATGAGGAAATATTTAGCAGATAGACTGGAATAACACACTGAAAAATAAGACGGCAACAGAATGCTGGAATATATTAAAGAGTGAAATTAAGTGCATAGTCGATAAATTTGTACCCTTCAAAAAAACAAGGAAAACGGTAAAAAAAGAAACACTTATCGAAAGAAGCCATTAGAAAAATTCAGTATAAACAAATGATGTGGAAGTCATAT
>JAHLWY010006403.1:12500-51361 GCA_020002185.1 Paraescarpia echinospica | reverse complement strand
ACATCCACATGCCGCATCCACATGCCGCATTCACATGCCGCATCCACATGCCGCATCCACATGCCGCATCCACATGCCACATCCACATGTCGCATCCACATGCCGCATCCACACGCCGCATCCGCATGCCACATCCGCATGCCACATCCGCATGCCACATGCACATGCCACATCCACATGCCGCATCCACATGCTGCATCCACATGCCGCATCCACATGCTGCATCCACAGGCAAGTTGAATAATTTGTAGTCTTTTGGGCCGAAGGTCCAAGGGACTATTGCCATCACTCTGTCCGCCGTTAGCTGCATCCACATGCCGCATCCACATGCCGCATCCACATGCCGCATCCACTTGCCACATCCACATGCCGCATCCACATGCCGCATCCACATGCCGCATCCACATGCCGCATCCACACGCCGCATCCGCATGCCACATCCGCATGCCACATCCACATGCCACATCCACATGCCACATCCACATGCCTCATCCACATGCCGCATCCACATGTCACATCCACATGCCGCATCCACATGCCACATCCACATGTCACATCCACATGCCGCATCCACATGCCGCATCCACATGTCGCATCCACATGCCGCATCCACATGCCGCATCCACATGCCGCATCCACATGCCGCATCAACATGCCGCATCCACATGCCGCATCCGCATGCCGCATCCACATGCCGCATCCACATGCCCCATCCGCATGCCGCATCCGCATGCCACATCCACATGCCACATCCGCATGCCACATCCACATGCCACATCCACATGCCGCATCCACATGCCGCATCCACATGCCGCATCCACTTGCCGCATACCACATCCACATGCCACATCCACATGCCGCATCCACATGCCGCATCCACAGGCAAGTTGAATAATTTGTAGTCCTTTGGGCCGAAGGTCCAAGGGACTATTGCCATCACTCTGTCCGCCTTTAGCTGCCGCATCCACATGCCGCATCCCACATGCCACATCCACATGCCACATCCACATGCCGCATCCACATGCCGCATCCACATGCCACATCCACATCCACATGCCGCATCCACATGCCACATCCACATGCCACATCCGCATGCCACATCCGCATGCCACATCCGCATGCCGCATCCACATGCCGCATCCACATGCCGCATCCACATGACGCATCCACATGCCGCATCCACATGCCGCATCCACATGCCACATCCACTTGCCGCATCCACAGGCAAGTTGAATAATTTGTAGTCCTTTGGGCCGAAGGTCCAAGGGACTATTGCCATCACTCTGTCCGCCGTTAGCTGCCGTATCTCAGAAACCGTTCAGCAACTTTTTCTCTAATTTTGCATAGACATCTTAGGGCACTGCCACTATGCACGAGAAATCTGTATTTGATTGAATCATTCTAAGGGCTCCCTAGGGCTTCCAAAGACCCCAAAACTGGTAAAAATGGAACATTTTGCCTATTTTTTCCAAAAGTGTTCATCAACTTTTTCTCTAATTTTGCATATACATTTAATGTGGTAGTGTCACTGTACACAAGAAATCTGTATTTGATTGAATCATTCTAAGGGCAACTAATGACCCCCAAAAAGGACCCCAAAATTGGCTGGCTGGGAAGCTATTCCCCTTCCCAAAACATTTGTCACATGCGGAGTCTATGTCTTGCATGGGTATCTATTTTGATGCAGTTGTTTTATATAAACAGGAAGTTTGTTAAATTAGTTATTTTTACTCCACAGAAAAGTAATTCCCAGTTTCTCATCAATGCATGTATTTAAAAATAACATTTTATTTTCTATTATAATTATTCCTCTAAATGCAAGACATGGTACAATAAGTGAACAGTAAACCTGTAAACATTTTACTTCCATCATAACCCTTAATGACCCGTAACTATGATTCACCAAAAAACATTTTATTAATAATTACCTACAGGGTTGTTTGAGTTCTGCCCGGCAGAAACGGCAACAATAGGAAATACATTCCATTGATAGGCAAACGTGTTCTTTTTATAGTAAACGTCAGTTTCTTTCTGTACCTGTCTACGTATGATAACCATTTGTTCGCCCTGCTCACAATAAACAAGAAACATCACATGATAAAAGGAAGATCACTGCCACTTAACTTGTGGATTATTATTATTATAAAACTGCTCTGCTACTGCTTGGTGGACAGTTAATTAGTGGCTCAAGTTCAAATACGTCAGGACGTTTTTCACACTTGCATGGTAGTTTAGGCTCAGTAGTGTGCTGGCAGACACTAAACCTATAGGCTTGTGTGAAAAGGATAGTTGGCAGAAGAACTAACTTCAAAGCACCATTATATGATATGGTCTTTCCAATTTTACGAATCGTCAATAAGCACTCCTAGAAATTTCGTTACACGCACTCTTGATATCTGTGTATTTTTATAATGATATTGATATCAAATAGACACACTCTTGATATCTGAGTATTTTTATATCGATATCAAATAGACGTGCTCGACCAGAGAATATGTTCAACAACAGTTTGTTGACCGAGAACCATAATTGCAATTTATGCAGAAGGAACAACGCAAGTCAGGTATTGATTGAATTAGGCCAAATTAATGACATGCAATTTTATTGACTGTATATTGTTATAAATACACATCCATTGTGACAACGACAGCAAGCAGGCCGGCCCCTGACTGCTAAGCACTACTGTCTACTACGTACAATTCATCATATGTGTGTGGATCACTCCACCAATATAATACACTATTCACCACATGTGTGGGGGTCACTCCGCCTTCACTACATGTGTGGGGTCACTCCGCCCTGCTAAAAGTCACCCACTGTTAAAGGGGAGGGAGGGTGGGAATTCTAAACTTGATCAATATTACACGAACACACTCATCTAGCATACAGCACAACTACATTCTAACTACATAAATCGAAATCCAAATAAGCTGAATAAACGCTGTGAATACTCCCCAATAATTTTGAATGAATGAGGTCGATCCCGCTGCTGCTATTGCTTAAATACTGGTGTCTAACGCGCATGCGCGAGTCGCATAGCCTCGTAACCAAACATGTTATGAGCCAATAGCTACGCTGCATGTGTTGTTACTTCCACATAAAACGCAATATGTCCCCGTTGTTTACATACATTCATTTATGCAGAAGGAACAACGCAAGTCAGGTATTGATTGAATTAGGCCAAATTAATGACATGCAATTTTATTGACTGTATATTGTTATAAATTGTTACATACACATCCATTGTGACAACGACAGCAAGCATGCCGGCCCCTGACTGCTAAGCACTACTGTCTACTACGTACAATTCATCATATGTGTGTGGGTCACTCCACCAATATAATACACTATTCACCACATGTGTGGGGGTCACTCCGCCACCAGTTCACCCCAAATATACAATGTGACCGACCCCCACCAAACCGTTCGGTCAATCCCGCCATTGTCAGTGCTGCCATAACATCCTACTAGGGTATACGCATACTATGAGCAAATAATCAAGCATAAATCATGATATCTGAAGAAATCTGCCACTGTCAGTCTAAGCTTACCTGTTGCCATACACTACTAGGGCCATATATAGAGCTGCATCATTCATAACTGTTGAAATATTACCTTTTGGCTCCGCCACTTTCAGAGCCTAAGCCATATCTCACTACTAGTGCATTCCTAACTATTGAAACATTAGCTTTTGGCTCCGCCACTGTCAGAGCCTAAGCCATATCTCACTACTAGGGCATTCATAAATGTTTAAATAGTAGCTTTTGGCTCCGCCACTGCCAGAGCCTAAGCTATGTATATATATACACCAACCTGCTTTATGTCACAGACGACATACCTAGAGACTCCGCCACTGTCAGAGCCTAAGCCATATCTCACTACTAGGGCATTCATAAATGTTGAAATACTAGCTTTTGGCTCCGCCACTGCCAGAGCCTAAGCTATATATATATACACCAACCTGCTTTACGTCACAGACGACATACCTAGAGACTCCGCCACTGTCAGAGTCTCCGGTACATCTCCCGAAACCATAACCAGATTAGTTATGTTTCTTATGAAATACGAATATACTTCCTAAAGGTATCTGACGCCCATCTACCTGCTGCAGCTCTAATCTGAGCATCCGATTCGCCCCTTAATGCAGCTGATGTTACTGCCCCAATTCTAAAGCTATGCCCTTTGAAAACCTTACTACTTAAACCACAAAACTCGAGCAGCCGCTTTAACAGTATATCAAACTCGCGTCGCAGCATCGGAGAACCATCTGCATATGAAAATAGTGAAGCCCTATCTGTACCTCTTAACACAAGAAATTCTCTGAGCAACTTAGTGAAGTGCTTCTCTATGATAGGTATAATGACGTTCAGCGATGCACAAACACTCGATCCAGCCTGATCGGCTAACTCACCAACTGGTGTTTATTGGGCGTAGTGATACATGCGATAATGTAGTTCGCTATAGCAATTATGGTATGTGCTATATCACAACATCTCCCTCTGCAGAAATAAAAGTGAACGATATACATAGAACTAGAACAATAATTATGAATATTGTAATTGTATAGTCAATTAATAACTAGTCAAAATTACTCATTGTTGAATCTGGCCGGCTTCCTGATCACGCGCCCTGATCGTCGGATCGCTGGTTCGGAGAGCGGTGTGTCACCGGTCGTTGTGACGGGCGCCGCGACCGGTTGGTCGGAGGTGTCGTCGTCGTCCAGCGGGTCACGGAATGTCACGGATCTTGGAGTTGGCGTCAACACCAGCTCTCTCAGATGGGACCTTGTTCTGCGCAAACGCGTGCCATTTGGCGTCTGTACGATGTATGAACGCGGTTCTGTGCTCTGCGCGATGATCTCTCCAGGGCACCATTGGTGTGTTTCCTTGTTCAGGATTCGCACGCGTTGCCCAGCATGCAGCGGAGCGAGCTCTGGACCCGCGTGTCGGTCGTGGTCCCGTATCATTCGATCTCTGCGTCGCTCGAGTTGCTCGTTGTTCGATTGCTGGCTCTGCATCAGCGTCGGGTGGTGACTCGGTAGGGTAGTGCGCACAGGTCTGTTGAACAAGATTTCACTCGGGCTAGATAGATGACTATCCAGCGGCGTGCAAGGCAATTAGCACGTCACTGCCCGTCTTCGCACATTTCTGTATGATCGCTTTCACCGCCCTGACCTGTCTCTCAATGAGTCCGTTGGATTGAGGATATCTGGGTGATGTTGTAGTGTGTTTGACGTTCCACATCTTACACATGTCGTGGAATGGTTGCCCTACATACTGTGGGCCATTGTCAGTCACTATTTCCAGTGGTGGTGAGAACATGCTGAACCATTCTGCTGACATGTTCGCGATGGCAGAACTGGTTGTTGACTGCATCTTCTGGACAAGGTAGAACTTTGAGTGAAAGTCGCTAATCAGCAGGTAGTTGTTTCCTTTGACCTGGAACATGTCGCTTGCCACTTTAGTCCACGGTGTTGATGGTACGTCGTGGGCGAGGAGAGGTTGTTGTCGGTGTTCTGGCTGATTCTCCTGGCAGGCTGCGCAGGTTTTCACCATTGTCTCAATGTCTTTGTGAATGTTTGGCCAGTAAACTGATTCACGCATCAGTCGTCTGGTCTTCTCGATTCCGAGATGTGCTTCGTGGAGCTGGCCTAGGATGTCTTTCCTCATCGCCTCAGGAATGATGACCTGTCTCCCTTTGAAGATGACGCCATCAGAGATGCCAATTTCGTCGCGATAGGACCAGTATTGGCGAAGGTCCTGTGGCAGATCTCTGATCGTGTCGGGCCACCCGCTGTAGACCACTTGCTGGAGGGCTCGCAGTGTGCGGTCTGAGGTGGACAACTCTCGAAGCTGAGCACGTTTGTCGATGCTAAAGTTGATTAGATCGATGCTGTCGATGACGTTTTCCTCTTCTTCATCTTGCACGACAGCATCCACAGCCACGTCCAGTGGGATCTCAGCGTTGTTCTTCGGGTTGGGGAGCCTCGACTTGACTGCATTGATGGTGACGATTTTCATCTGTTCACATGCTCGCAAGCCTAAGATTGCCTGCCCCTTCGACATCGACGACGTAGAATTTGTACTTTCTCCACTGGCATTCTTTGTACTGGCAGAGTATTTTCATTGCACCGCAGCATTTTATCTCGCCACCATTGTAGGCTGTCAGCGTAGTGTTCGGTACGGGCTCAACTTTGGTTGTCCACTGGTCACCGTACATTTGTCGTGCTATGCGTATGGGCAGTGTGTTGCCCGAAGCGCCAGTATCAACCTTCAGTTGAGTTCGTGGACAACTCTCGAAGCTGAGCACGTTTGTCGATGCTAAAGTTGATTAGATCGATGCTGTCGATGACGTTTTCCTCTTCTTCATCTTGCACGACAGCATCCACAGCCACGTCCAGTGGGATCTCAGCGTTGTTCTTCGGGTTGGGGAGCCTCGACTTGACTGCATTAATGGTGACGATTTTCATCTGTTCACATGCTCGCAAGCCTAAGATTGCTGGCCCGTCGACATCGACGACGTAGAATTTGTACTTTCTCCACTGGCATTCTTTGTACTGGCAGAGTATTTTCATTGCACCGCAGCATTTTATCTCGCCACCATTGTAGGCTGTCAGCGTAGTGTTCGGTACGGGCTCAACTTTGGTTGTCCACTGGTCACCGTACATTTGTCGTGCTATGCGTATGGGCAGTGTGTTGCCCGAAGCGCCAGTATCAACCTTCAGTTGAGTTCGTGGACGCCCTTCATGTCAGCGCACACAATGTTAAGTTGAGCGTACACTTCGTCACGTGGAGTGTCTGTGCAGCGACCCGGGTTTTCTGTCGTCATCGTGCTGAACGACTTCGTGTAGACTTCGCTTTCACTTTCACTTTCGTAGTCCGGGTTCTCGTTTTCTGTTTGGTAGCCGGAAAGTTCATGGATTGGTTTATGTGGTCTGCGGCGACTGTCACGTCGGCTTCGGCTCTTTGGCTGGCTATCACGTCGTTTGCGATACCTTTGTTGTTCATCTTTCTGTTTCTTCCTACAGCACTTGGCCCAGTGCCCGATGCCATCGCAGTGCTTGCATCTGTCTTTGTATGCAGGGCACTGCCTCGGTGCGTGTGACAATGCACATTTTCTGCACGCGTTTCGGTGCTTTACCTCACTGATTGACGTGTGATGTGTGGATAATGTTTGTAGGGACGCTTTTCCGGCGGCTATGGCCTCGTACTTGCGTGCCTCTTGCAATACACTCCTCATGTCGTACCCTTTGTTTTGGTCTAGCAAATGCTTCTGCAACAGTTCACGAGGTGTACTCGCTATGATTAGCTCAATGACTCGCTCCACTAGCTCACATTCATCAAAGTCGCACAAACTGCCTTTATGACGCGCTCTGTTGACAAACTCGTCTGTACTTTCTCGCTCTGTTTGACGAAATGTCATCAGTTCCATTCTGTGGATGCGAAAGTTCACCCGTATGTCTAGTTGGTCTTCAAACAGCTGATAGAGTTTTGCGGGATCTTGCTTGTCTGTGTCTGATAGCATTGACGCATTTAAACGCTTGAGTCCTTCATTACCAACAGCAATCTGAATTTTGATTGCCTGTTTAGCTGGGTCAATGACATTCTCGTCTGTGAGTATCAATGTCATTCGCTGTTTGAAGAGTTTGAATGTTTCTGCGATGTTATCGCCTTCCCAGTTCATAGTTGGGTATTTTGCCATTGTTAACTGGTTATGTGTTGCACAATGTGTAAGGTATAGCTACTGTAGCCTGGCGACCGCTTTTATGGTTCCGGCTTTACGTAGGCTTACATAAAACTAACGCTGTCACAGTTCACAAAAACGCTAACGGTGTGCATGTGCGATGCTGTCGCCTCCTGGTGATCAGTTGACAACTTCTCCGACGTTGGTGGCGCCTTCTGGTGATCAGCTTTGACAACTTCTTCGACGTTGCCTGCATCTGCGTGACGCCATTTTGTTTGACTTTTGTTTCAACTAAACGTTTCGTTTGCGGCTTGTTAAGCTGGTAGCGCATTCAGTAACAATAGTTATAGTTCGTACACTGTTACCGCTGTTTGTAGTCGATATTCGCTCGTTTTTACCGCTGCCACCATGAAGTGCTTCTCTATGATAGGTATAATGACGTTCAGCGATGCACAAACACTCGATCCAGCCTGATCGGCTAACTCACCAACTGGTGTTTATTGGGCGTAGTGATACATGCGATAATGTAGTTCGCTATAGCAATTATGGTATGTGCTATATCACAACACTTAGCTGGATATATTGTAGTACCAATCATACACTGCCCATCTCCTGCAATGACTGAGGGCCATGTCTACTGCTGTGTTTAAAATGTCGAAAAGAAATGGTGATCAAATCCCCATTCAAAGCTATATCTCTGAGCTGCAGGCAACCTTGCATCATTTTGTTAGAACGGGGGACCATCTCCCCTACCCGTGAGTAGGCCCTAAATGCGAGGACCATCATAGCTGTTAACATGGTACGATTATAATGTGACGTAACTACATGTGGCAGTGCGCTAATTAGACGAACTAGTATTGGCTGTGTCACTGGCAATCTGACATCAGACACCGTTCCAAGGTTGTGTGCCCCTGTTAAAAGCTTGGCAACAATAAAATTCTTAGCGGGGTCCTGCAAACCGTTAAGTTTATGAAAGTAAGCAATGGCAGAGATTGTAGAAATAATGGAAGCAGATGCATACCCTGCATTATGTAAATAAGCAATAAAACCCATTATCATGGCAACAGGCACAGGTAACCCAGGAACGGTGCCTAATGACTGGAAAAAGCCTACCAATTTTGCCCATGCTCGCTCGTATTGCGCTTTTGATGACGTGGAATGGCACCATCGCTGGCTTGGAATTGACCCATGGAGCCAACGTCAGAAATTCGTGTATCTGGCAACGGGATAATTTGTCACCCAAAGTATTGTCACGACCTGGTATGTGACGAGCTGTGAAGTTAATATTGCGACGCAAACAAGACAGAATTAGCTTTCTTAACAACGCCATCACACATGGCTCCTTGGATGTTTGTTTATTAATTATAGCGACCAAGGCCTCATTATCAGTGAAAAAGCTCACACTATTGTTAGCCCAGGAACCTCCCCACGTCTCTACAGCCGCCACAATCGGGTACAACTCAAGCACAGTGATATTAAGGGCACTCCATGACATGGGCCACCTACCCTAAAACCACTCTGGACCACATACCGCCCCAAAACCTATGCCCCCTGATGCATCAGTGAATAACTGCAAGAAGTCCTCAGTAAGGAAGTTATCATCAATAAAGAAGGCTTTCCCGTTAAAACCTGACAGAAATTCCTGCCATGTCAACAAGTCTAGTTTCACCTGCCTAGTCAACCTAATGTGAAAATGTGGTCTACTGACATGTAAAGTTAAATCAATTAACCTTCGCAAAAACCCACTTCCAGGAATTACCGAGCAACTGAATGACAGGATCCCTACTAGTTGATGAATCTCTCTAAGAGTGGCTTTTTCTCTGTTCAAGAATGACTGTATCAGCAACCTGCATTGTACTAATTTATCCTCTGGTAAACGTGCCTCCATGCTTACTGTATCTAACGTTATTCCCAGAAATTGCAGAGCTGTAGAAGGCCCAACTGTCTTTCCCGGTGCCAATGGGACCCCCAGTTGCCCACATAGCTCAATGAATGCCTGCATATCACAAAGACACTTAGCATGAGAAGTTGCCAAAAACAGGAAGTCATCAATTATGTGGATGGCTTTTGTTACACCCAGCTTGTTCATGGCAACCCATTCCAGTGCTGTGTTAAAAGCTTCAAAAATAGAGCAAGAACTTGAACAGCCCATAGGTAACACAGCATCCATGTAATAAAGTCCCCTCCATTGAAAACCCAACAATGGTGAATCTTTCGGAGCAATAGGTATAATTCTGAATGCTGCTTCTATGTCTACCTTAGCCATAAAAACTATTGACTCAGATTCTTTAATGAAAGAAATAGCATCATGTATGGTTGCATACTGCACTGTTGAAAACTCCTTAGGAATGTAATCGTTAACCGATTCACCATCTGGATGAGATAAATTATGGATTACTCTAAACTCCCCTGGAACTTTCTTAGGTACAACCCCTAGCGGTGATATTTTGTAAGCAGGATTAATTGGTGGGATGTGAAAGGGACCCAAAATCCGACCCAGTTCTAGCTCCTTCTTTAATTTCACATCTATCACATGGGGAAATTCAAAAGCAGACTTCATGTTTTTGACAACCCCTTTCTGCACTGGAACACTCAAACACCCAATTTCAAAACCTGAAGTAAACCCGTCAATCAAATACTGGCTTTTCACAACATCATAACCTACTAAAACATCCCTTAGAGCTGTTGGGGACATTGGCGAGGGCATGGCACTATCAAGGTTTGGGCAATGTGCGCTGGGGGTTGGCTGATTTACGGATGTGTGACTTGGGACACCGAAACCCAGGGTAGGCACCACCACACCACCTGCAGAGATGCCTGAACGGACAGGGATTTCGCATAGAACGTCCCTGGTTAAAGGCCCAGCAATGCAAGCTAAACACTAAAACATGCCTCCAAAACTTTGCATGGCGGTTAAGTTATACTATGTCAGGTCTCATCAATTTAAAAGTCTCCAGTCTAAGCAGAGCACACTATACATGCCTCCAAAATTTCACATGTCGGTTAAGTTATGATACCAAATATCACACATTTTCAAGCCTCTCATAAATAACTGGTGATTTTGCCTCCAAATTGTTTGCATAATGATTAAAGTTCGAGCTATCGATGCCTCCAAAAGTTTGTATGTCGGTTAAGTTCGAGCCATCCATGCCTCCAAAAGTTTGCATGTCGGTTAAGTTCGAGCTATCCATGCCTCCAAAAGTTTGCATGGCGGTTAAAGTTCAAGCTATCCATGCCTCCAAAATTATACATGGCGGTTAATGACTTGTATGGTGGTCAAATTCTAAACAAGAGGAACAAAGAGCCCATTTTGTTGTATTCCATGCCTTCAACATATTGCATGGCGGTTAATTCCAATACATCTCAACGTACAGCGTACCCGACCACTGCTCGGCGAATCATCAAGAATACAAAGTTATGACAATTTTTAATAATAGCCCACACATTTCCATAGCTATGACCGATACAACCAATTACCGTCATCGAATTACCCATAAAAGTACTGCTATACCGGCAAACCAGTCACCCACACTGCAAAGCACTTACTGCTGGATCAACTTGACTGTACTAATTACCGCTCCCTTAATGCTACGAAAGAGCTTATGGTTTCCCAAATCGTTAAAATGGACCCCATCCGAACGAAAAAATGTTCGCTGAATGTTCCAGAAACCCTTGTGGTGCCAAAACGATAACCGGGAATCGTCACACACAGCCTTTAGAAATTCGTTGATCTCGGTTACTCTGGCGGAACCCTCCTCGTACGTTATCTGCCGCCAATTCTGCCTGCGTACAACCAGGCATATAACCACCCGATTAACGCCCATTTTTACCAACTCCTGGGCGAAATCATACAACCGCATACCTACCTGCAATGTCTGCGGGGGCCCGACGTGGTCTAAATCGTTACCACCAACACTTAAAACACACACACTAGAGACACCGCCGGCCAACTTCCTCTTCAGATCCCTACTGCCTGCTAGGGAAGCCACAGTCCCTCCACGATACCCGTGGAAGGCTATCTGGCAATCTACACACTCTAACAAGGAACCGGAAAATCTTACCTCCGTAGCCGCAACAAACTGCCCAAGCCAGAAAACGTGTGAATCGCCTACGATCCACACAACTTCCTGACTCGACGCCATACTTAACCTATCCTCCTGTAAATCGGCACACACCTTCAGCTTTGACGAGATGGTAGAGTTGTCGAAGCAAGATGGCGGCGCCCGCTCGCACGTGCTCGGATGAAATTCTTTCACCTACCCGCAACTACAACACATAAAATAACCCGAACAGAACCTAAACTTGATCAATATTACACGAACACACTCATCTAGCATACAGCACAACTACATTCTAACTACATAAATCGAAATCCAAATAAGCTGAATAAACGCTGTGAATACTCCCCAATAATTTTGAATGAATGAGGTCGATCCCGCTGCTGCTATTGCTTAAATACTGGTGTCTAACGATTAGCCAAGTAGCTACTAATCCAGTTATATCCACTCCACAGATGCCAGAGCGTTCTAGTTTTTACACATCAGTTTATGGTCAACGGTATCAACATTTTTAGATCTATGAAAAAGCCTGTTGCACAATTCTTATATTCGAGCGATTCTACCATAGAAGGAGCAGTTGACATTCCTTCTCTCAACCCATATTGACATGAATTTAAGATATTACAGGAATTCACAAAGCTTTGAAGTCGACAATTAAACAGTTTCTCGAGTATTATAGACAATTGCGATAGAAGTGAAATCGGCCTGTAGATTTGAATAAAGGGATTCCGTTAGCTGTTTTCATCTTATGTGGGAAAACGCCACTTCTAAACGGCATATTACATACATACGTTTAGAAATGCATCCAATTATATTTTTAACGAGATACATCGTAATGCTGTCACAATCGGCAGAACATTTATTTCCGCAACTATTGACAGTGCTTATAACCTCTTCTTTGTTAGTTGGTGTTAAAACATCGAACGTTCATTGCGTTCGCCCATGTAATCAAGAACTGACATACCTGGTGGAGTTTCTATTTGTTTGGCTAGCTCTGGTCCAATGCTTGTAAAGTACATATTGAACGTGTTAGCAATCGTAGGCCGTTCACCGATTATAATACCATTGTTATCAAATTGTACAGGATTGTTGCATTCAAGTCGAGATTTTCCCATGATTTTACGTAAAATTGTCCAAGTACCGGATAGGTTGCCCCGGTGTTCTGACAATAACTACAACAAGACAGTCACTCTGTTGGGTGTAGCTCTCAGTTGGTGACAATGGGGACTCATCACTCATGTTCCATTACAATAAGACAGTCACGCTGTTTGGTGTAGCTCTCGGTTGGTGACAATGGGGACTCATCACTCATGTTCCATTACAATAAGACAGTCATGCTGTTTGGTGTAGTTCTCAGTGGTGACAATGGGGATTCATCACTCATGTTCCATTACAATAAGACAGTCACGCTGTTTGGTATAGCTCTCAGTTGGTGACAATGGGGGCTCTTCACTCATGTTCCATTACAATAAGACAGTCACGCTGTTGGGTGTAGCTCTCAGTTGGTGACAATGGGGAATCATTACTCATGTTCCATTACAATAAGACAGTCACGCTGTTTGGTGTAGCTCTCATTTGGTGACAATGGGGATTCATCACTCATGTTCCATTACAATAAGACAGTCACGCTGTTTGGTATAGCTCTCAGTTGGTGACAATGGGGGCTCATCACTCATGTTCCATTACAATAAGACAGTCACGCTGTTTGGTATAGCTCTCAGTTGGTGACAATGGGGGCTCATCACTCATGTTCCATTACAATAAGACAGTCACGCTGTTTGGTATAGCTCTCAGTTGGTGACAATGGGGGCTCATCACTCATGTTCCATTACAATAAGACAGTCACTCTGTTGGGTGTAGCTCTCAGTTGGTGACAATGGGGAATCATTACTCATGTTCCATTACAATAAGACAGTCAGGCTGTTGGGTGTAGCTCTCAGTTGGTGACAATGGGGAATCATTACTCATGTTCCATTACAATAAGACAGTCACGCTGTTTGGTGTAGTTCTCAGTTGGTGACAATGGGGACTCATCACTCATGTTCCATTACAATAAGACAGTCACGCTGTTTGGTATAGCTCTCAGTTGGTGACAATGGGGGCTTATCACTCATGTTCCATTACCATAAGATAGTCACGCTCTTTCGTGTAGTTCTCAGTTGGTGACAATGGGGGCTCATCACTCATGTTCCATTACAATAAGACAGTCACGCTGTTTGGTGTAGTTCTCAGTTGGTGACAATGGGGACTCATCACTCATGTTCCATTACAATAAGACAGTCACGCTGTTCGGTGTAGTTCTCAGTTGGTGACAATGGGGACTCATCACTCATGTTCCATTACAATAACATAGTCACGCTGTTTGGTGTAGTTCTCAGTTGGTGACAATGGGGACTCATCACTCATGTTCCATTACAATAACATAGTCACGCTGTTTGGTGTAGCTCTCAGTTGGTGACAATGGGGGCTTATCACTCATGTTCCATTACAATAAGACAGTCATGCTGTTTGGTATAGCTCTCAGTTTGTGACAATGGGGACACATCACCCCGCTGTTTGGTGTAGCTCTCGGTTGGTGACAATGGGGACTCATCACTCATGTTCCATTACAATAAGACAGTCACGCTGTTTGGTGTAGTTCTCAGTTGGTGACAATGGGGATTCATCACTCATGTTCCATTACAATAAGACAGTCACGCTGTTTGGTATAGCTCTCAGTTGGTGACAATGGGGGCTCATCACTCATGTTCCATTAAAATAAGACAGTCACGCTTTTGGGTGTAGCTCTCAGTTGGTGACAATAGGGAATCATTACTCATGTACCATTACAATAAGACAGTCACGCTGTTTGGTGTAGCTCTCAGTTGGTGACAATGGGGACTCATCACTCATGTTCCATTACAATAAGACAGTCACGCTGTTTGGTGTAGTTCTCAGTTGGTGACAATGGGGACTCATCACTCATGTTCCATTACAATAAAACAGTCACGCTGTTTGGTATAGCTCTCAGTTGGTGACAATGGGGGCTCATCACTCATGTTCCATTACAATAAGATAGTCACACTGTTTGGTGTAGTTCTCAGTTGGTGACAATGGGGACTCATCACTCATGTTCCATTACAATAAGACAGTCACGCTGTTTGGTGTAGTTCTCAGTTGGTGACAATGGGGACTCATCACTCATGTTCCATTACAATAAGACAGTCACGCTGTTTGGTATAGCTCTCAGTTGGTGACAATGGGTGCTCATCACTCATGTTCCATTACCATAAGATAGTCATGCTCTTTGGTGTAGTTCTTGGTTGGTGACAATGGGGGCTCATCACTCATGTTCCATTACAATAAGACAGTCACGCTGTTTGGTGTAGTTCTCAGTTGGTGACAATGGGAACTCATCACTCATGTTCCATTACAATAACATAGTCACGCTGTTTGGTGTAGCTCTCAGTTGGTGACAATGGGGGATTATCACTCATGTTCCATTACAATAAGACAGTCACGCTGTTTGGTGTAGTTCTCAGTTGGTGACAATGGGGACTCATCACTCATGTTCCATTACAATAAGACAGTCACGCTGTTTGGTGTAGCTCTCAGTTGGTGACAATGGGGACTCACCACTCATGGCCCTTTTAGCGTGCAGCGGAGGAATTCTTGGTGCTTTCTGGAAAACGTGTACGTTGGTGACACGTGGAATATTTTCAGCCAATTATTATATGTTATTTGTAAAGGAACATGTTTTGTGGCTACAAAAGGGGGATCCGGACCCCCTAGACTACCTCTCAAGGGAGATCCGGACCCCCTAGACTACCTCTCAAGGGAAATCCGGACCCCCTAGACTACTTCTGTATCCGCTCATATGTAAACAAAGTGAAATTCTTACACATTAACAGCGCAGTATCCAGTCAAAGCGCCTTACACGTTACTCCCTAGCAGACCTGTTCAATCGAACACCATCTTGACTTCTCTGGGAAGCATCCAGTCACGCTGCAATTAATACGCGAAGACTATTCGTACAAAAATGTGCACTACTGTCTATATCCAGGTACTCATTCATACAGCTGAGTGAACTGGAACAACGTAGAGTGGACGAACTTGCCCAAGGTTCGACACCACAACATAGGTTTCGAACCCGGATTCTCTCGGTCGAGAGTCCGAAGCTCTTGTCACTACACCACTGCGCTCCACTACGACCCACCATGTGACACCAGGCCATCTTCTCATTGGCAGGTGGAACTGCTCCGTCTTGTCGCGACCGCGTCTTGTCGTTAAGCTCCCACACCCAACTTGACACAGCTATCGTCGACATATCCGGCTCTGATCAAGTGTGTGCGAGCGCTACAGCTGATTTCACAGTGTGGTGTGACAATCATTTCCTAGACCTGAACGTTCGTAAAACTGAAGAACTCAATAGATTTTAGGACAAATCCTATTCCTCCCAAGAGACTGTTCATTAACGGAGAGTGTGTAAGGAGAGTAGAATAATACAAGTATCTCGGCACTGTCATTGATGCAAAGCTCACATTTAGTGAAAATACAGCGGTAGTTAACATAAAGTGTCAGCAAAAGCTGTATTTCTTACGCAAGCTCATGTCACACATGTTCTTCAAACCTTCTACATGTGCTACATAGAAAGCTCTATTACATTTGGGTTTCTTGTGTGGTACGGCGGCCTGAGTATCGTGCATCGCAACACTCTGGCACGAACAGTCAGGGTTAGTGGCAAGGTGGTAGGAAAAAAGCAGACTAGTCTAGAGGATCTATACAGGAAAGGGGCAAAGCGAAAGGGAAGGAATGTCTCCTCAGAACCCGAACACCCCCTGTTTCCATGCTATAAACTATTTCCTTCTGGCCACCGCTTTCAACTCCCTCACTGTAAATTGAACCGCACTCGAAACTCATTTATTCCCTCGTCAAAAAAACTACTGAATGAGTAACTGACCTTCGTCCCCCCATCTCTACCAGTCTGACACTGAGTGAGCCTGAGATGATTTGTGAGATGATTTAATTTTTTTTTAACTTTTGTAACTTATTTAACATATTTATTTAAATTATTTATTTATTTAACCGATATAACTTTAGTTTAAAAAAAATATTGTTACATTTGATATTGCGTGTACATTTGTTTTATTTGTTTTAACATGCTGCTCTACACTCCAAATGAATTTCCCTCCCAAAGGACAATAAAGTATTGTGATTGTGATTGACACAAAGTCTTGAGACAAAACGCGATAGAGACGACATCAGAGCTAGGTCAAGATGCATCGAGACGGTCACAAAAATCAAACGTGCGATCGTTGAGAATCAATCAATAGAAGCTCAAGACACGCCCATGAGGCCTAGAGACGGTCACGAAGCGTCCTGTATAGCCCGCAAACTAAGGAGACGTATCGAGTGAGTCTCCTCGGTGTGCGGGGTTACTTACGATGTCATGTTTGGTCTAGACACTAAGGAGACGTCTCGAGTGAGTCTCCTCGGTGTGCGGGGTTACTTACGATGTCATGTATGGTCTAGACACTAAGGAGACGTCTCGGGTGAGTCTCCTCGGTGTGTGGGGTTACTTACGATGTCATGTATGGTCTAGACACTAGGGAGACGTATCGGGTGAGTCTCCTCGGTGTGCGGGGTTACTTACGATGTCATGTATGGTCTAGGCACTAGGGAGACGTATCGAGTGAGTCTCCTCGGTGTGCGGGGTTACTTACGATGTCATGTATGGTCTAGACACTAGGGAGACGTCTCGAGTGAGTCTCCTCGGTGTGCGGGGTTACTTACGATGTCATGTATGGTCTAGACACTAGGGAGACGTCTCGGGTGAGTCTCCTCGGTGTGCGGGGTTACTTACGATGTCATGTATGGTCTAGACACTAGGGAGACGTATCGGGTGAGTCTCCTCGGTGTGCGGGGTTACTTACGATGTCATGTATGGTCTAGGCACTAGGGAGACGTCTCGAGTGAGTCTCCTCGGTGTGCGGGGTTACTTACGATGTCATGTATGGTCTAGACACTGTGGCAATTGCAGAACAACAATAGAATAGGATACAGGTTTGGGAAAACAACTGAGTCGTAAGAGTTACGGGAGGGAAGAGTATCAATAAGTGAAGAATGGAGGAGATGAGAGAGGAGGTTGGTGTAAAAGAAACAGTATCAATCAGTGAAGAATGGAGCAACTGAGAGACTAGGTTGGTGTAGCAGAAAGTTTTAAGAAGCCGGTGAGGAGTCGACCAGTGTATGGTGGACATGGGAATAGAACGGTTGTCAAAGAAAACAAATGTCCGGAAAATGGATGGGAAAATGTAGGCGAGGAGACGTAGACTGCGATGGGAGGACTGTGTAGAGAGAAATGTAGGCGAGGAGACGTAGACTGCGATGGGAGGACTGTGTAGAGAGAAATGTAGGCGAGGAGACGTAGACTGCGATGGGAGGACTGTGTAGAGAGAAATGTAGGCGAGGAGACGTAGACGTAGACGACAACAATTATTGTCAGCCCACTGTCTGTCTCCTAACGAGACCAACCTCACCCCGAACACAAAGGTGGAGTTGATAGAAGTGGTGGTGGATGTGGTGATGGTGATGGTGGATATGATCTTGGTGGTGGTGGATGTGATGGTGGGTGTGATCTTGGTGGTGGAGGATGTGATGTTGGTGATGGTGGATGTGATGTTGGTGGTGGTGGATGTGATGTTGGTGATGATGGATGTGATCTTGGTGATGGTGGATGTGATGACATTGGTGATGGTGGTGATGGTGGTGATGGTGGATGAGATCTTGGTGGTGATGGATGTGATGGCGGTGGTGGTGGATTTGATGGCGGTGATGGTGGATGAGATCTTGGTGGTGGTGGATGTGATGTTGGTGATGATGGATGTGATCTTGGTGATGGTGGATGTGATGGCATTGGTGATGGATGTGATGGCGGTGATGGTGGATGAGATCTTGGTGGTGGTGGATGTGATGGCGGTGGTGGTGGATGTTATGGCATTGGTGATGGAAGTGATCTTGGTAGTGGTGGATGAGATCTTGGTGGTGGTGGATGTGATGGCGGTGGTGGTGGATGTTATGGCATTGGTGATGGAAGTGATCTTGGTGGTGATGGTGGATGTGATGGCGGTGATGGTGGATGTGATGGCGGTGGTGGTGGATGTGATGGCGGTGGTGGTGGATGTGATTGCATTGGTGATGGATGTGATGGCATTGGTGATGGATGTGGTCTTGGTGGTGGTGGATGTGACGGCAGTGGTGGTGGATGTGATGGCATTGGTGATGGATGTGGTCTTGGTGGTGGTGGATGTGATGGCGGTGGTGGTGGATGTGATTGCATTGGTGATGGATGTGA
This sequence comes from Paraescarpia echinospica, assembly GCA_020002185.1. NCBI lineage: Eukaryota > Metazoa > Annelida > Polychaeta > Sabellida > Siboglinidae > Paraescarpia > Paraescarpia echinospica. The sequence continues at coordinate 32,287 of JAHLWY010006403.1, read as the reverse complement.
TGGCATTGGTTATGGATGTGGTCTTGGTGGTGGTGGATGTGATGGCGGTGGTGGTGGATGTGATGGTAGTGGTGGTGGATGAGATCTTGGTGGTGGTGGATGTGATGGCATTGGTGATGGATGTGATGGTGGAGGAGATCTTGGTGGTGGTGGATGTGATGGTGGTGGTGGTGGATGTGATGGCATTGGTGATGGAAATGATCTTGGTGGTGGTGTAGTGATGGCATTGGTGATGGATGTGATGGCGGTGATGGTGCATGTGATTGCATTGGTGATGGATGTGATGGAATTGGTGATGGATGTGGTCTTGGTGGTGGTGGATGTGATGGCGGTGATGGTGGATGAGATTTTGGTGGTGGTGGATGTGATGGCATTGGTGATGGATGTGATGGCATTGGTGATGGATGTGATGGCAGTGGTGGTGGATGAGATCTTGGTGGTGGTGGATGTGATGGCATTGGTGATGGCATTGGAGATGGATGTGGTCTTGGTGGTGGTGGATGTGATGGCGGTGATGGTGGATGAGATCTTGGTGGTGGTGGATGTGATGGCACTGGTGATCGATGTGATGGCATTGGTGATGGATGTGATCTTGGTGGTGGTGGATGTGATGGCGGTGATGGTGGATGAGATCTTGGTGGTGGTGGATGTGATGGCATTGGTGATGAATGTGATGGCATTGGTGATGGATGTGGTCTTGGTGGTGATGGATGTGATGGCATTGGTGATGGATGTGATGGCAGGGGTGATGGATGTGGTCTTGGTGGTGGTGTATGTGACGGCGGTGGTGGTGGATGTGATGGCAGTGGTGGTGGATGAGATCTTGGTGATGGTGGATGTGATGGCATTGGTGATGGATGTGATGGCGGTGATGGTGGATGAGATTTTGGTGGTGGTGGATGTGATGGCGGTGGTGGTGGATGTTATGGCATTGGTGATGGAAGTGATCTTGGTGGTGGTGGATGAGATCTTGGTGGTGGTGGATGTGATGGCAGTGGTGGTGGATGTTATGGCATTGGTGATGGAAGTGATCTTGGTGGTGATGGTGGATGTGATGGCGGTGATGGTGGATGTGATGGCGGTGGTGGTGGATGTGATGGCGGTGGTGGTGGATGTGATTGCATTGGTGATGGATGTGATGGCATTGGTGATGGATGTGTTCTTGGTGGTGGTGGATGTGATGGCAGTGGTGGTGGATGTGATGGCATTGGTGATGGATGTGGTCTTGGTGGTGGTGGATGTGATGGCGGTGGTGGTGGATGTGATTGCATAGGTGATGGATGTGATGGCATTGGTTATGGATGTGGTCTTGGTGGTGGTGGATGTGATGGCGGTGGTGGTGGATGTGATGGTAGTGGTGGTGGATGAGATCTTGGTGGTGGTGGATGTGATGGCATTGGTGATGGATGTGATGGCGGTGATGGTGGAGGAGATCTTGGTGGTGGTGGATGTGATGGTGGTGGTGGTGGATGTGATGGCATTGGTGATGGAAATGATCTTGGTGGTGGTGGATGTGATGGCATTGGTGATGGATGTGATGGCGGTGATGGTGCATGTGATTGCATTGGTGATGGATGTGATGGAATTGGTGATGGATGTGGTCTTGGTGGTGGTGGATGTGATGGTGGATGAGATTTTGGTGGTGGTGGATGTGATGGCATTGGTGATGGATGTGATGGCAGTGGTGGTGGATGAGATCTTGGTGGTGGTGAATGTGATGGCATTGGTGATGGCATTGGTGATGGATGTGGTCTTGGTGGTGGTGGATGTGATGGCGGTGATGGTGGATGAGATCTTGGTGGTGGTGGATGTGATGGCACTGGTGATCGATGTGATGGCATTGGTGATGGATGTGATCTTGGTGGTGGTGGATGTGATGGCGGTGATGGTGGATGAGATCTTGGTGGTGGTGGATGTGATAGCATTGGTGATGGATGTGGTGACATTGGTGATGGATGTGGTCTTGGTGGTGATGGATGTGCTGGCATTGGTGATGGATGTGATGGCAGTGGTGGTGGATGAGATCTTTGTGGTGGTGGATGTGATGGCGGTGATGGTGGATGAGATCTTGGTGGTGGTGGATGTGATGGCATTGGTGATGGAAGTGATCTTGGTGGTGGTGGATTTGATGGCGGTGATGGTGGATGAGATCTTGGTGGTGGTGGATGTGATCTTGGTGGTGGATGTGATGGCAGTGGTGATGGATGTGATGGCAGTGGTGGTGGATGAGATCTTTGTGGTGGAGGATGTGATGGCATTGGTGATGGATGTGATGGCGGTGATGGTGGATGAGATCTTGGTGGTGGTGGATGTGATGGCATTGGTGATGGAAGTGATCTTGGTGGTAGTGGATTTGATGGCGGTGATGGTGGATGAGATCTTGGTGGTGGTGGATGTGATCTTGGTGGTGGTGGTGGATGTGATGGCATTGGTGATGGATGTGATATTGGTGATGGTGGATGTGATTGCATTGGTGGTGGATGTGATCTTGGTGGTGATGGATGTGATTGCATTGGTGGTGGGTGTGATCTTGGTGGTGGTAGATGTGATCTTGGTGGTGGTGGATGTGGTGGCATTGGTGATGGATGATATATTGGTGGTGGTGGATGTGATGGCATTGGTGATGGATGTGATCTTGGTGGTGGTGGATGATATATTGGTGGTGGTGGTGGATGTGATCTTGGTGGTGGTGGATGTGATCTTGGTGGTGATGGATGTGACGGCAGTGGTGATGGATGTGATGGCGGTGGTGGTGGATGTGATGGCGGTGGTGGTGGATGGTAAACTATATTATATTACATTACATTACATCACATCACATCAAATCACATCACATCACATCACATCACATCACATCACATCACATCACATCATGCTCTCAGCAGGAGCCTCCCAACAAACAGAAAGACCACCCTCAGTGGGGGTTCCCATCCTCAACAAGTTAACTAATTATTAGGTATGTTTAACGTGTCCACCGATTAACGGTCATGTGCTCACCACAGTTTCAAACGAAGACCTCAAAAATAATCGAAAACCTTTTCCATGGTGACGGTAATGTCGATCTGTCTGGCCCAAATGACAGTTCGATGCTGTGCATTCTGGAGACCTTTAGACCCACAATGAACGATCGAGAACAAGTTCCCGTGGGTGGGATAGGCACAACTCGACGCCGGCAGTACGACCATCATAATGTAAAGAGTTTCCAATAAATTTTATAAATATGATATTACAGTAAATTATATATTATTGAAATGCTTAATAACGGACGGAAGAATAAGGAATATAATTATATTTGCGAATTGTGGGCTATGAAAAAAAATATCGGTACCACAATAAAATACGTATAAAACTGTCGCTGTGTCCACGGGTAACAACCCAGTAGTGTGTACGGGTAACAATACTGTTGGTTCTACGGGTAACAACCCAGGAGTGTGTACGGGTAACAATATTGTTGGTTCTACGGATAACACCCCAGGAGTGTCTACGGGTAACAATACTGTTGGTTCCACTGGTAACACTCGAGGAGTGTGCATGGGTAACAATACTGTTGGTTCCATGGGTAACATCCCAGGAGTGTCCACGGGTAACAATAGTGTTGGTTCCACGGGTAAGACCCCAGGATTGTGCACGGGTAACAATACTGTTGGTTCTATGGGTAACACCCCAGGAGTGCCCACGGGTAACAATACTGTTGGTTCCACGGGTAACACCCCAGGAGTGTCCACGGGTAACAATACTGTTGGTTGCACGGGTAACACCCCAGGAGTGTTCACGGGTAACAATACTGTTGGTTCCACAGGCAACACCCCAGGAGTGTCCACGGGTAACAATACTGTTGGTTCCACGGGTAACACCCCAGGAGTGTTCACGGGTAACAATACTGTTGATTCCACGGGTAACACCCCAGGAGTGTTCACGGGTAACAATACTGTTGGTTCCATGGGTAACACCCCAGGAGTGTCCTCGGGTAACAATACTGTTGGTTCCAAGGGTAACATCCCACGAGTGTCCACGGGTAACAATACTGTTGGTTCCACGGGCAACACCCCAGGAGTGTCCACGGGTAACAATACTGTTCGTTCCACGGGTAACACCCCAGGAGTGTTCACGGGTAACAATACTGTTGATTCCACGGGTAACACCCCAGGAGTGTTCACGGGTAACAATACTGTTGGTTCCACGGGTAACACCCCAGGAGTGTCCACGGGTAACAATACTGTTGGTTCCACGGGTAACACCCCAGGAGTGTTCATGGGTAACAATACTGTTGATTCCACGGGTAACACCCCAGGAGTGTTCACGGGTAACAATACTGTTGGTTCCACGGGTAACACCCCAGGAGTGTCCTCGGGTAACAATACTGTTGGTTCCAAGGGTAACATCCCACGAGTGTCCACGGGTAACAATACTGTTGGTTGCACGGGTAACACACCAGGAGTGTTCACGGGTAACAATACTGTTGGTTCCACGGGTAACACCCCAGGAGTGTTCAGGGGTAACAATACTGTTGATTCCACGGGTAACACCCCAGGAGTGTTCACGGGTAACAATACTGTTGGTCCCACGGGTAACACCCCAGGAGTGTCCTCGGGTAACAATACTGTTGGTTCCAAGGGTAACATCCCACGAGTGTCCACGGGTAACAATACTGTTGGTTCTACGGATAATACCCCAGGAGTGTTCACGGGTAACAATACTGTTGGTTCTACGGATAATACCCCAGGAGTGTTCACGGGTAACAATACTGTTGGTTCCACGTGTAACACTCCAGGAGTGTTCACGGGTAACAATACTGTTGGTTCCACGTGTAACACTCCAGGAGTGTTCATGGGTAACAATACTGTTGGTTCCACGAGTAACACCCCAGGAGTGTCTGCGGGTAACAATACTGTTGGTTCCACGGGTAACACCCCAGGCGTGTTCACGGGTAACAATACTGTTAGTTCCACGGGTAACACCCCAGGAGTGTTCACGGGTAACAATACTGTTAGTTCCACGGGTAACACCCCAGGAGTGTTCATGGGTAACAATACTGTTGGTTCCACGGGCAACACCCCAGGAGTGTCCACGGGTAACAATACTGTTGGTTCCACGGGCAACACCCCAGGAGTGTCCACGGGTAACAATACTGTTGGTTCCATGGGTAACACCCCAGGAGTGTTCACGGGTAACAATACTGTTGATTCCACGGGTAACACCCCAGGAGTGTTCACGGGTAACAATACTGTTGGTTCCATGGGTAACACCCCAGGAGTGTCCACGGGTAACAATACTGTTGGTTCCACGGGTAACACCCCAGGAGTGTTCACGGGTAACAATACTGTTGATTCCACGGGTAACATCCCACGAGTGTACACGGGTAACAATACTGTTGGTTCTACGGATAATACCCCAGGAGTGTTCACGGGTAACAATACTGTTGGTTCTACGGATAATACCCCAGGAGTGTCCACGGGTAACAATACTGTTGGTTGCACGGGTAACACCCCAGGAGTGTTCACGGGTAACAATACTGTTGGTTCCACGTGTAACACTCCAGGAGTGTCCACGGGTAACAATACTGTTGGTTCCACGGGTAACACCCCAGGAGTGTTCACGGGTAACAATACTGTTGATTCCACGGGTAACACCCCAGGAGTGTTCACGGGTAACAATACTGTTGGTTCCACGGGTAACACCCCAGGAGTGTCCTCGGGTAACAATACTGTTGGTTCCAAGAGTAACATCCCACGAGTGTCCACGGGTAACAATACTGTTTGTTCCACGGGCAGCACCCCAGGAGTGTCCACGGGTAACAATACTGTTGGTTCCACGGGTAACACCCCAGGAGTGTTCACGGGTAACAATACTGTTGATTCCACGGGTAACACCCCAGGAGTGTTCACGGGTAACAATACTGTTGGTTCCACGGGTAACACCCCAGGAGTGTCCACGGGTAACAATACTGTTGGTTCCACGGGTAACACCCCAGGAGTGTTCATGGGTAACAATACTGTTGATTCCACGGGTAACACCCCAGGAGTGTTCACGGGTAACAATACTGTTGGTTCCACGGGTAACACCCCAGGAGTGTCCTCGGGTAACAATACTGTTGGTTCCAAGGGTAACATCCCAAGAGTGTCCACGGGTAACAATACTGTTGGTTGCACGGGTAACACACCAGGAGTGTTCATGGGTAACAATACTGTTGGTTCCACGGGCAACACCCCAGGAGTGTCCACGGGTAACAATACTGTTGATTCCATGAGTAACACCCCAGGAGTGTTCACGGGTAACAATACTGTTGATTCCACGGGTAACACCCCAGGAGTGTTCACGGGTAACAATACTGTTGGTTCCACGGGTAACACCCAAGGAGTGTCCTCGGGTAACAATACTGTTGGTTCCAAGAATAACATCCCACGAGTGTCCACGGGTAACAATACTGTTGGTTCTACGGATAATACCCCAGGAGTGTTCACGGGTAACAATACTGTTGGTTCCACGTGTAACACTCCAGGAGTGTTCACGGGTAACAATACTGTTGGTTCCACGTGTAACACTCCAGGAGTGTTCACGGGTAACAATACTGTTGGTTCCACGAGTAACACCCCAGGAATGTCTGCGGGTAACAATACTGTTGGTTCCACGGGTAACACCCCAGGCGTGTTCACGGGTAACAATACTGTTGGTTCCACGGGTAACACCCCAGGAGTGTTCACGGGTAACAATACTGTTAGTTCCACGGGTAACACCCCAGGAGTGTTCACGGGTAACAATACTGTTGATTCCACGGGTAACATCCCAGGTGTGTCCATGGGTAACAATACTGTTGGTTCCACGGGTAACACCCCAGAAGTGTCCACGGGTAACAATACTGGACTACAACAACACTTATACTCAACCCACCGTCTCTCTCCTGTCGAGACCAACGTCACCCTGAACACACAGGGAAACAAGAGGACAACAACAACAATTATAGTCAGCCCGCTGTCTGTCTCCTATCGAGACCAACCTTACGCCGAACACACAGGGAAACAAGAGGACAACAACAACAATTATAATTAACCCACTGTCTGTCTCCTATCGAGACCAACGTCACCCCGAACACACAGGGAAACAAGAGGACAACAACAACAATTATAGTTAACCCACTGTCTGTCTCCTATCGAGACCAACGTCACCCCGAACACACAGGGAAACAAGAGGACAACAACAACATTTATAGTCAGCCCACTCTCTGTTTTCTCTGTCTGTCTGCGTCTTAGTGCGATTTGTAGGACTTTGACTCAAACAATCTGTTAACCTTTGCTATTGAATGTGTGGTTTCAAATGTTACATCCAACGCGCACAATTACGATGGTCTAGTCACTTGTTCCACTTAACGGATGACGGTACACCAAATACGCTCTTCTGTGGTAAACTGAAGACTGGTAGGCGTTCACGAGGAGAAAAGAACGCGGAAGTAATGCTCCAACCCACACAACACCTGGGAAAAGGCTAAAGGCAATCGCCCTCCCCCCTCGACAGGTCTGCAAGATTTTGAATAGAAACGGCGTCAACACCTAAAAAGACAAAAAATACAGCGGAAAAAAAGAAGAAGAGAGAAATGTATTTGTCCCCATGTACATAATATAATGTTTTGGTTGTATACTCACAATATGTATTGGAAAACATAGGCACACATATAATACATCATACGTATGCATGTAGATAATTTACGAATAATAAGAAATAAATAAATATTTGTTCCTGATGGAGCCTTTGACTCCTGTAAGTCAAAATGTCTCTCTTATAGGAGCCGTCTCATTTACATTAATAATTATATAATTCTTCTTATCAAAAATAATGTCTATCTCATGAGTGTACGTTTGCATGTACGTGAATGTGTACACGTGCGTGTACATGCGTGAGCGTCACTGCGTGTGTGTTATGTGTTTGTTTGTGTTGGCTGTTTACGTGTATGCTACATTCTAATGGTTTGTACATTTGCAAGCACATTGGCGACCACAGAATGAATGGTCAACCTCCGGCTTGACCTATGGTCACTTATGACTGCGCCATCTGTGGTCGCCATTGCGGTTCGCACCGTAACTAAGGGACTTGTATAAGAGACTGTGGACGAGCTCCGTCGTTCCACGGCTCACTCCGTTCAAGTCAATCTCCCCTGTCTCTGTGTTTTAGCGATTGTTTATAACTAAGATTCGACAATTCTGTCAGCCCATCTCCACTATTCGTCTGTCCGCCCGTCTGCTCGTCGAAAAATAGTTCCGCTTGGGAATTCCGTTTGCAGGAAACCAGTGCTGCTTGGTTTGATGTCGTCACGTTCACAACATTATTTGTGAAGCTGCTTGGTTTTATGTCATCACGTTCACAACATTATTTGTGAATCTGCTTGGTTTTATGTCATCACGTTCACAACATTATTTGTGAATCTGCTTGGTTTGATGTCGTCACGTTCACAACATTATTTGTGAATCTGCTTGGTTTTATGTCGTCACGTTCACAACATTATTTGTGAATCTGCTTGGTTTGACGTCATCACGTTCACAACATTATTTGTGAATCTGCTTGGTTTGATGTCGTCACGTTCACAACATTACTTGTGAATCTGCTTGGTTTGATATCGTGATGTTCACAACATTATTTGTTAATCTGCTTGGTTTGATGTCGTCACGTTCACAACATTATTTGTGAATCTGCTTGGTTTGATGTCGTGAAGTTCACAACATTATTTGTGAATCTGGTAAACAATGTGGAATGGAAGTGCGAAAAATCTTCAAAACTACCCACATCTGGAGACTGCGAACTTCTTCAACCAACAGTATTCCTCACCGACTCGACACTGTTTGCACAAAAGTACCTCATCGATACCGCGGACATTTCCAACACTACACCCTCGACACTACGAACATCTCCAACACTACCCTCTCGATACCGCGAACATCTCCAACACTACACCCTCGATACCGCTGCAATCTCCAACACTATCCTCATTGACACTGCGAACAACATCAACACCCCTCCCCTTGACTACATCAGTGCAAATGTGACGGATATTAGTGCGAAATGTGCAGTCCCAGGCCATACACTCAAACAAAGTCAACCACGCTAAAGGCCTATTGACATTCCTCCATGCGTTTGTTCCCGCATGTTTGCGGCGTCATACTTCTACCTCTCAATTCACGTCCTCGATAAGGCACTAACTAGTTATTAATTGTGTGTAATAGTTCGGGTGGTGGCGGTTGTTGTAGTGATGGCGATGGTTCGGGTGATGGCGGTGGTTATGGTGGTGGTGGTAGTTCTGGTGGTGGTGGTGGTGGTGGTGGTGGTGGTTCTGGTGGTGGTGGTGGTGGTGGTGGGACTGGTGGTGGCGATAGTTCTGGTGGTGATTGTGGTGGTGGCGGTGGCGGTTGATCTGGTGGTGGCAGTAGTTTTGTTGGTGGTGGCGGTGGCGGTGGTGGCGGTGGTGGTGGTAGTTCTGGCGGCGTTTGCAGTGGCATTGTTGGACAACAATGAAGTATTTCTCTTCGTTCTGTGCCCCGTGTACAGGGGCCGTGTACTCTTCCTTCTGTGCCCCGTGTACAGGGGCCGTGTACTCTTCCTTCTGTGCCCCGTGTACAGGGGCCGTGTACTCTTCCTTCTCTGCCCCGTGTACATGGACAGTGTACTCTTCCTTCTGTGCCCCGTGTACAGGGGCCGTGTACTCTTCCTTCTGAGCCCCATGTACAGGGGCCGTGTACTCTTCCTTCTGAGCCCCATGTACAGGGGCCGTGTACTCTTCCTTCTGTGCCCCGTGTACAGGGGCCGTGTACTCTTCCTTCTGTGCCCCGTGTACAGGGGCCGTGTACTCTTCCTTCTGTGCCCCGTGTACAGGGGCCGTGTACTCTTCCTTCTGTGCCCCGTGTACAGGGGCCGTGTACTCTTCCTTCTGTGCCCCGTGTACAGGGGCCGTGTACTCTTCCTTCTGTGCCCGTGTACCGTGTACTCTTCCTTACAGGGGCCGTGTACTCTTCCTTCTGTGCCCTTGTACGGGGGCCGTGTACTCTTCCTCTATGCAGGGGCCGTGTACTCTTCCTTCTGTGCCCGTGTAGGGGCCGTGTACTTCTGTGCCCCGTGTAATGTGCTCTTCCTTCTGTGCCCCGGTACAGGGGGCCGTGTACTCTTCCTTCTTATTGCCCCGTTTACGAGGGCCGTGTACTCTTCCTTCTGTGCCCCGTGTACGGGGCCGGTAATACTCTTCCTTCTGTGCCCCGTGTACCGGGGCCGGTAATACTCTTCCTTCTGTGCCCCGTGTACAGGGGCCGTGTACTCTTCCTCCTGTGCCCCGTGTACAGGGGCCGTGTACTCTTCCTCCTGTGCCCCGTGTACAGGGGCCGTGTACTCTTCCTTCTGTGCCCCGTGTACAGGGGCCGTGTACTCTTCCTTCTGTACCCCGTGTACAAGAGCCGTGTACTCTTCCTTCTGTACCCCGTGTACAGGGGCCATGTACTCTTCCTCCTGTGCCCCGTGTACAGGGGCCGTGTACTCTTCCTCCTGTGTCCCGTGTACAGGGGCCGTGTACTCTTCCTTCTGTGCCCCGTGTACAGGGGCCGTGTACTCTTCCTTCTGTGCCCCGTGTACAGGGGCCGTGTACTCTTCCTTCTGTGCCCCGTGTACAGGGGCCGTGTACTCTTCCTTCTGTGCCCCGTGTACAGGGGCCGTGTACTCTTCCTTCTGTGCCCCGTGTACCGGGGCCGTGTACTCTTCCTTCTGTGCCCCGTGTACAGGGGCCGTGTACTCTTCCTCCTGTGCCCCGTGTACTCTTCCTTCTGTGCCCCGTGTACAGGGGCCGTGTACTCTTCCTCCTGTGCCCCGTGTACAGGGGCCGTGTACTCTTCCTTCTGTGCCCCGTGTACAGGGGCCGTGTACTCTTCCTTCTGTACCCCGTGTACAAGAGCCGTGTACTCTTCCTTCTGTACCCCGTGTACAGGGGCCATGTACTCTTCCTCCTGTGCCCCGTGTACAGGGGCCGTGTACTCTTCCTCCTGTGCCCCGTGTACAGGGGCCGTGTACACTTCCTTCTGTGCCCCGTGTACAGAGGCCGTGTACTCTTCCTTCTGTGCCCCATGTACAAGGGCCGTGTACTCTTCCTTCTGTGCCCCGTGTACAGGGACCGTGTACTCTTCCTTTTGTGCCCTGTGTACAGGGGCCGTGTACTCTTCCTTCTGTGCCCCGTGTAGAGGGGCCGTGTACTCTTCCTTCTGTGCCCCGTGTACAGGGGCCGTGTACTCTTCCTTCTGTGCCCCGTGTACAGGGGCCGTATAATCTTCCTTTTGTGTACACATGTTACACTGCTGCACAGTGTTCAACATCAGACTTATCATAATACGGGCCTACCGGGCCTGTTACCAGATGTGTTGCGAACCCGACAAACGATCTGATATTTGTTGTGCATCATCGGTAACTTCCCATTTTTTCCGCTATATATTTTCAGACTCGTGTATTGCGCAAATTTGCAGCTTATTTTTTTATTGTCGCTTGTATTCTCCAGAGCCGCTTTTAACCGGCGCCGCAACACGACCTCAGACATCTGAATGCCAATCCTCCATAGAGTACTAACTCATTATTATTAATTATGTTTTCAAACTACACCGAACAGCGGCCATTCATCACGATAACGCCGTAGTCACATACAATTTCAAACAAAGACCTCATACATTATCGAAATTGTTTTCCGCGACGATCTATCTGACATAAATGGCAGTTCAAAATATTGCGCTGATGGGTATTTTTTTTTGCCAAAATGAAGTGAAGTGTTGCGAGTTTCCGTTAATGGGACGGGCAGAACTTGGGGCCGACAATAATAGCTGTACAAGGTAAAAGTTCCCATTCAATTTAAGTGACATATGTCTCCACATAGTATCCTTAAGGGTTTCCAAAGAACGCTTGCTTTTCATGCGTATACTATATTATAATTATTAAATTGGATTATATGATATTATATTAGCAGTACGATCGACAACGAATAACAAAACAATCAAGCGAATTGTGTTCCCGAATTTTTGGATTTGGAAATAAAATACTGGACCAAGAATAGTGCTGCTGCACAATTACCACCAGTGAAAGTGATGGAGGTGTAAGTGGTGGAGGTGTAAGTGGTGGAGGTGGTGGTTGTGTAGATGGGGGTGGTAGTGGTGGTGGCGGTGGTTGTGGTGGTTGTGGTGGGTATGATGGTGGTGGAGGTGGAGGAGGTTGTGGAGGTGATGGTGGAGGAGGTGGTGTGGGTGGTGGTGGTTGTGGTGTTGGTGGTAGTGTAAATGGTGGTGTGGGTGGCATTGGTAGTGATATTGGTGGTGGTGTAGGTAGTGGTGGTGGTGGAGGTGACGGTGGTACTAGAGGAGGATGGTGGTGGTTGTGGTGGGTGGTGGATGTAACGGTGGTATTAGAGGAAGTGATGGTGGTGGTGCTGGTGGTGTAGCTGTTGGTGGTTGTGTTGGTGGTGATTGTGGTGGAAGTGATGGTGGTGGAGGGTGGAGGTGGTGTAGTTGGTGGTGGTTGTGGTAGAAGTGGTTAGTTGGTTGTGGAAATGGTGGTAGTGGTGGTGATGATGATGGTGTTGGTGTTGGTAATAATGTTGGTGATGATGCTGGTGATGGTGATTGGGTTGGTGATGAATATGATGTTGGTAGTCGTAAAGATGTTAGTGATGGTGGTGGTTGTGGTAGTGGTGATAGTGTTGGTGATGGTGATGATGTTGGTGATGGTGATGGTGGAGGTGTTGTTGATGATGATGTTATTGTTAGTATTGTTGCTGTAGTTAGTGTTGTTGTTGATGTTTATGATGTTGCTTTTGTTGTTGCTGATGATGATGATAGTTGTGATGGTGATGATATTTGTGATGGTGATGATAGTTGTGATGGTGATGATAGTTGTGATGGTGATGTTAGTTGTGATGGTGATGATAGTTGTGATGGTGATGATAGTTGTGATGGTGATGATAGTTGTGATGGTGATGATAGTTGTGATGGTGATGATAGTTGTGATGATGATGATAGTTGTGATGGTGATGATAGTTGTGATGGTGGTGATAGTTGTGATGGTGATGATAGTTGTGATGGTGATGATAGTTGTGATCGTGATGATAGTTGTGATGGTGATGATAGTTGTGATGGTGATGATAGTTGTGATGGTGATGATAGTTGTGATGGTGATGATAGTTGTGATGGTGATGATAGTTGTGATCGTGATGATAGTTGTGATGGTGATGATAGTTGTGATGGTGATGATAGTTGTGATGGTGATGATAGTTGTGATGGTGATGATAGTTGTGATGGTGATGATAGTTGTGATGGTGATGATAGTTGTGATGGTGATGATAGTTGTGATGGTGATGTTAGCTTGTTGGATTTGTTTGGGGGCAACTTTATTTGCAATAATGTTCTAGATCAAAAAGTGCAATATATACATGCAAGTAATACTCAAACTGCAGCCATCATAACAGATTCAGGCGGTTTGCGGTGGGGGTGAGGGGTGGGGGTGGTGTGGCGCCAAATTCTATTTTGGATAAGGGCGTCGAGAACATTTATTCCTCCACTGGCTCTGTTATTCTGTTCTTTTTGCTATTTTTCCTTCACTGCATCTTCCATCGTCTGTCAAGATTCACCCTTCTCGCAGTCAGCCATCTCAGCTGTCGACTTCCCATTTTTGTGTCACCATTTATTCTCAGACTGGTTTGTTCTGGCAAACATGCAGTTTTTTCGTTGTTGCCGCTTTAATTCTCCAGAGGCGCTTGTAACCGGCGCCGAAACACGACCTCAGACATTTGAATGCCAATCCTCCATAGAGAACTAACTAATTATTAATTCTGTTTTTCAGCCGCACCGATCAGCAGCCATCTGTTCACCACGATAACGCCGTATTCGCATACAATAAAAAAAAAGATCTCATATATTATTATATAAAAGTTCTCCGAGACGACGGTCATGTTGGTGTATCTATAGGTTTAGCTATAATTAAATATGCAAACGTCACATGGTAAATGGGCTGTACTTTGCTCAGTTCGTAAAGCGAATCAACAGGACCTGACCAGGGGCCAGCCAGAATCCGGGGTCGCTGCGGCAATATTTTACATCAGCAGGATTTGTCGCCCCTTGCTAACATATAACAAGCCCTGACGTCTCCCCGCGAAAAAACTGTACTTCGGGACATGCACATTAAGGGTCGGTGCGGCAGGATTTGTCGCTACAGCGTATTTATATAATAAAGCTCAAGTTAGCCGCTGTTACACGGTGCGCCATTTCGACACAACACACACCCTATTTGGTTAGTCTCCTGCGTTTCTCATATATCTGTAGGAACTTAAGTTCATCTTTTCACAACAACTTGTTATCCCGAAAACTAAGCTTATCATTGGCAAACGTCTTTTTTCTGTAGTTGTACCCAACATTTTGAATGATCTCCCAGTCACTTTAAATTCATCTGAAAGTATAAACTCAAGATAAACTCAAGACTTATTTGTTTCAAATCGCCTTCCCGCCATATACCTTCGGTATACCTTGCTCTAGTGATTATAATTGCGAGTCTCGGTTCATGATTACCTCTAATGATTCTTGTATGTTGCGCCTCTGAGCTCAGATTTCTTAGTGTATCGAACTTATAAAAGTTTATTATGTAACCGGCAGGGTTACTGACGAATTAGTTAATTATTTACTTCCATTATTCCAAACTCCAAGTACTCTTTTTGTTCTCATTACTTTTTATGTGTTAAGTCTGTAGACCCCATTTCACCAGTGTAACATCTATGGCATGGTAAAGATTATAAGTCAGCTTCCCCTGCAGTGTCAGTTTCCCGAGCAGTCATCAAGTGAGGGTCATACCCTGGTCACTAAGCCAGGGTTATGTAAGAGACACCATCACAGAGTTTCCGAGAGAAGCTGGACGGACGTAGTGATCCAGTGTTTTCCCACGAGGTTTCGTGTTTTGACACAAAGAACAACTCAAATCAAGACGTAAGGTGGGTGGATTGCACCAGGATTTAACTAACAGCAGATTTATGTAACTATCTCCTAATATTTGTAAATTAACTTTCAAGTTTCCCCGTGGGAGGTCTGTTAATTGGTCTGTGTTGCCAGTGTGGGCGGAATTCCCCCAGCACTTACAGCTGTTGTGTATTTATGGTATACACAGGTTAAGTGTCGGGATAAGGAAGCACTATCTACACAATTGCATGGTTCCTGATCTAATCATTAGCATGAGTCTTTAATACTCAATAGGAGATCATTGTGTTGATATGTTACATGCTGAGATTAGGCACAGTAGACTGTGTGATGTGTCTGCAGCGGTGTCGGGTATAGCTATTCCCTAGGGAGTAGGGACAGCATGTTGACTGTCAGTGGATAGACGACTGCCCATTGAGTTTAGCAGAGTAGTTTCTACTGAAGAGCTGTTAACGCCCAGTGTAGTGGGTAACTTATATATTGATAGGATAGGTTAGCAGAAGAGTGTTTAATCAATGATTCAAGCAATAAGTTGATTTCTAATTGTTGTTAGCAATTACACTTACTTGCAAATCTAGACAAGTCCACCTTATAATGTGACACTTATAAGTATAGCAGGTGTTCTCACAGTAGAATGATGCTATTTGAGTGCATTTTAAAGGAATCATTATGTCAGCATACATATAATGATATAGTGTTAGTTATTATTTGGTTTATTAATGTATAACTGATAATTGGTTGTATATCAGTTACTGAGTCTTGTTAGTTAGTGCAATGCTGCGCAGTGTTATATTTCACTTGCTTGTTTATTTACAGACAGTGCATGGCAGGCGTAGGGTCAGACTGCAGTTCCCAGTTGGGGTGAGCATTGTTATCTTCAATGTCATGGTGTATTACTAATTGGTTAGAAACAATTAGTCTGACAGTAATATACAACCCTATTAAGGAATTAGAGACAATGCAGTTAGTATTGATTAATGGACTCGTATTCTATGTGGATGATCAGCCGTTACATGATGGTAACGGTCATGTATACGTACCGATGCTTTATTATGCATAGAGGAGTGCTTCATATACGTGTGTCTAATTGTTGAACTATTACAACCGAGTTTATACTTTATTGAGATTTTACAATGATTTGATACTGTGTTAATGATACTTAGGATGCATGTTAATGTATTTCTTGATTTGGGAATACAGTGTTTAAGCTAATATAGACCTATGTGTTATTGATAATATGTGCGTCAAGGAGGATTGCCGTTTGGATATCTAGTTACAGATATCACAGATGCTAGCCTGCCATTTGGTATCTGGGATGATCTATATGCAATTTAACTGTATCAAAGTTATGCAAGGAATATTATTAGTGGAGTGTACCCCTAGCGAACTATAGGAGGACTGAACCTGCTTCATTTCTCGAGCGTTTGACAACGCTACAGTTTATTGTATCTACCTATACAGTACTATGCTTTATGACTCGTTTATTCATTGCTGAAGATGCGTGTAAGTTGTCACACTACATAAACATCGATGCAAATACACAAGGGTGTTATTTAATTATGTTTAATGCTGTTGTTGAATGATCCTTTGTATCCATTGTTGCACTTGTCCTAATCATATGTTATTATGTTGCAGGTTTTATTTTGAATTTTAGATTTATAACACAATAAATGATAATCATCATTTAACCATGTTTGTCTTCGTGGTAAATCCCCCGCTACAATTAATATTGTTGTTATTACAATTTTGAAACAATTAGTTTTTGATAGCTGTTTCACCATGGTTACACGATAATAGTATCACATATATTATACACGGGAGACTCAATTCGAATATTTGCACTTTTAAAACGGCTGTAGATTTCTATCCTGGTAAAACAAACACATACGTACAGTGGACTTGTGTGGTTTTGCCTGTTTGTTCGGATGTCGTGTTGTCGTGTATTACAGTTTAAACAATATTGTCAGTTCAAAGTGTTGTTCAGGTGACCCTGTGCTTAATAGCTCGATGTTTATTTGTGAATTGATGTGGAAGTATGATCAACAAATACATACAACACTCTTTGTTATGTAGTGTAATGTTTATTTGTGAATTGATGTGGGAGTATGATCAACAAATACATACAATACTCATTGTTATGTAGTGTAATGTTTATTTGTGAATTGATGTGGGAGTACGATCAACAAATACATACAACACTCATTGTTATGTAGTGTAGTGTTTATTTGTGAATTGATGTGGGAGTATGATCAACAAATACATACAACACTCATTGTTATGTAGTGTAATGTTTATTTGTGAATTGATGTGGGAGTATGTGTTACAACACTATTTGTAGAATTGTTTATTTGTGAATTGGGAGTATGATCAACAAATACATACAACACTCATTGTTATGTAGTGTAGTGTTTATTTGTGAATTGATGTGGGAGTATGATCAACAAATACATACAACACTCATTGTTATGTAGTGTAATGTTTATTTGTGAATTGAGGTGGGAGTATGATCAACAAATACATACAACACTCATTGTTATGTAGTGTAATGTTTATTTGTGAATTGATGTGGGAGTATGATCAACAAATAAATACAACACTCATTGTTATGTAGTGTAGTGTTTATTTGTGAATTGAGGTGGGAGTATGATCAACAAATACATACAACACTCATTGTTATGTAGTGTAATGTTTATTTGTGAATTGATGTGGGAGTATGATCAACAAATAAATACAACACTCATTGTTATGTAGTGTAGTGTTTATTTGTGAATTGATGTGGGAGTATGATCAACAAATACATACAACACTCACTGTTATGTAGTGTAATGTTTATTTGTGAATTGAGGTGGGAGTATGATCAACAAATAAATACAACACTCATTGTTATGTAGTGTAATGTTTATTTGTGAATTGATGTGGGAGTATGATCAACAAATACATACAACACTCACTGTTATGTAGTGTAATGTTTATTTGTGAATTGAGGTGGGAGTATGATCAACAAATAAATACAACACTCATTGTTATGTAGTGTAGTGTTTATTTGTGAATTGATGTGGGAGTATGATCAACAAATACATACAACACTCATTGTTATGTAGTGTAGTGTTTATTTGTGAATTGAGGTGGGAGTATGATCAACAAATACATACAACACTCATTGTTATGTAGTGTAATGTTTATTTGTGAATTGATGTGGGAGTATGATCAACAAATAAATACAACACTCATTGTTATGTAGTGTAGTGTTTATTTGTGAATTGAGGTGGGAGTATGATCAACAAATACATACAACACTCATTGTTATGTAGTGTAATGTTTATTTGTGAATTGATGTGGGAGTATGATCAACAAATACATACAACACTGTGTTATGTAGTGTAGTGTTTATTTGTGAATTGAGGTGGGAGTATGATCAACAAATACATACAACACTCATTGTTATGTAGTGTAATGTTTATTTGTGAATTGATGTGGGAGTATGATCAACACATAAATACAACACTCATTGTTATGTAGTGTAATGTTTATTTGTGAATTGAGGTGGGAGTATGATCAACAAATAAATACAATACTCATTGTTATGTAGTGTAATGTTTAATTGTGAATTGATATGGGAGTATGATCAACAAATACATACAACACTCATTGTTATGTAATGTAATGTTTATTTGTGAATTGATGTGGGAGTATGATCAACAAATACATACAACACTCATTGTTATGTAGTGTAATGTTTATTTGTGAATTGATGTGGGAGTATGATCAACAAATAAATACAACACTCATTGTTATGTAGTGTAATGTTTATTTGTGAATTGATGTGGGAGTATGATCAACAAATACATACAATACTCATTGTTATGCAGTGTAGTGTGTTTGTCACACATTGGACTGTTTGCTAAAAGACAGTGTCCTTAAGAAAGTGTAACTATAGTAGACACTACACAGGCTGCATTGCCATGGCAGTGGCTAGATTAATGATGTGTCATTGAGGGGAACTGGACTCCGCCTTATAGGCTGATGTACTGGAGTAAACAGGCAGTCGCCGAAATAAAGTAGCCATGTAAACTTGTAGCACTGCGTTGAGTGTTGCCTTCAATGTTATTGTATGATACAGCATTACTGCGTGGCAAGAGACTACGTAACATAAAGTAGCCATGTAAACTAGTACCACTGCGTTGAGTGTTGCCTTCAATGTTATTGTATGATACAGCATTACTACGTAGCAAGAGACTACGTAACATAAAGTAGCCATGTAAACTAGTACCACTGCATTGAGTGTTGCCTTCAATGTTATTGTATGATACAGCATTACTACGTAGCAAGAGACTACGTAACATAAAGTAGCCATGTAAACTAGTACCACTGCATTGAGTGTTGCCTTCAATGTTATTGTATGATACAGCATTACTGCGTAGCAAGAGACTACGTAACATAAAGTATCCATGTAAACTAGAACCACTACATTGAGTGTTGCCTTCAATGTTATTGTATGATACAGCATTACTGCGTAGCAAGAGACTACGTAACATAAAGTAGCCATGTAAACTAGTACCACTGCATTGAGTGTTGCCTTCAATGTTATTGTATGATACAGCATTACTGCGTGGCAAGAGACTACGTAACATAAAGTAGCCATTTAAACTAGTACCACTGCATTGAGTGTTGCCTTCAATGTTATTGTACGATACAGCATTACTACGTGGCAAGAGACTACGTAACATAAAGTAGCCATGTAAACTAGTACCACTGCATTGAGTGTTGCCTTCAATGTTATTGTATGATACAGCATTACTGCGTAGCAAGAGACTACGTAACATAAAGTAG
>JAHLWY010006403.1:0-7500 GCA_020002185.1 Paraescarpia echinospica | reverse complement strand
AAGGATGGAGTGACAGAGCTAGGATTAGAGAGAGAGAGAGAGAGAGAGAGAGAGAGAGAGCGAGAGAGAAAACAATGTGAGTGAGAGAGAGTAAGTGAGTGAGTGAGTGAGTGAGTGAGTGATATATATATATATAGTGAGTGAGTGAGATATGTATATATCACTCACTCACTCACTCACTCATGCACACACACACACACACACTCTCTCTCTCTCTCTATATATATATATATCTTTCTCTGTAACTCTCTCCCTCACACACACACACTCTCTCTCTCTCTCTCTCTCTCTCTCTCTCTCTCTCTCTCTCTCTCTCTCTCTATCTTTCATTCAGTCGCCCTCCCTCATCCCTTTTATATTATTAAAGTGATGCTATCCCTCTCTCTGGTACATATTATTATTAGTAGTAGTAGTAATAGTAGTAGTAGTATTAGTAGTAGTATACTAGTAGTAGTAGTAGTAGTTGTTGTTGTTGTAAATGCAATACATGTTCGAAGTGGTGTGTCTTCAGATCGTTCTTAATTTTCGACAGGAAGCCTGTTTTTTGGCCGTTCCATACAATCTAGAGCAAAGTTGCATTACGCCCACGTTCACAAGTAGTAACTCGTCCCGACGCCTTCGTGGATACGCATAAATTATATGTTATGCCGTCAGCTGTAGCAACGCACGAACTATACACTGGTCTCATTGTTCACTCCCCTCGTCAGTATAGAGAACAGTGGCCTATCA
The DNA here is from genome assembly GCA_020002185.1 of Paraescarpia echinospica. NCBI lineage: Eukaryota > Metazoa > Annelida > Polychaeta > Sabellida > Siboglinidae > Paraescarpia > Paraescarpia echinospica. The sequence continues at coordinate 6,771 of JAHLWY010006403.1, read as the reverse complement.
CAGAATACCAGGCAGATTATTGATTGTTGAGTGTCAAACTGCGCTATATCATAACGTCGGCAGAGACAACGCATTAGTCGACAGACAAATTGCCCAGCGATTGTCTCGACGAATCAGGAGTTGTTCGGTAATTTTTTTAGACTTAGATAAAGTTTAGAAAAACCCTAAATGGCGCCTCGACGTTTCAACAAGCTGACCCGACCTCAGCCGTCTGTCCCAGTCTGGCCGCTGTTTCGAGATCTTATCTTGGCAATGGTCTTTTTCTGGGTTACCAACTCAGAAGGTAAGCACGCATTCTGTATTTACAACATGGGAGTGCTATTTTGAAACTGTGAAATGTTTGTGGTATAACGATTGTCATTGAATAACTGAATGAGTGAATGCAACAATCACTATACAATTAGTATTTATAACATTTTCTTTGATAAACAGATGTCCGTACGAAACGTACGAGTTACTATTATAAACGAAAAGAACGTCATTATATTATTTTCGTCATTACAGTCATGAGGCGGTGCTATGTCATATATAATCACATAAGTTTGGCGATACAGTTGAAACTGTCAAGCTGTGACAATTCACAATACGAGATTGCCAAATATACAAAACAATCATCTTAATAATTTGTCCCACATTCATCATCTCACCACGCATCATCATCAGAATAATCACCAAGTTGTCGCACATTCATCATCTCACCACGCATCATCATCAGAATAATCACCAAGTTGTCGCACATTCATCATCTCACCTGGCATCATCATCAGAATAATCACCAAGTTGTCGCACATAATAACGCATTCTAACATCCATTGCAGTTGAGACTGTTGAGTTATGACAACTCAGTGTGTCAACAAAACAAGCAATAATCACCAAGTTGTCGCACATAATACCACATTCTAACTTACATTACAGTTGAGACTGTTGAGTTATGACAACTCAGTGTGTCAACAAAACAAGCAATAATCACCAAGTTGTCGCACATAATAACGCATTCTAACATCCATTACAGTTGAGACTGTTGAGTTATGACAACTCAGTGTGTCAACAAATCAAGCAATAATCACCAAGTTGTCGCACATAATAACGCATTCTAACATCCATTACAGTTGAGACTATTGAGTTATGACAACTCAGTGTGTCAACAAAACAAGCAATAATCACCAAGTTGTCGCACATAATAACGCATTCTAACATACATTACAGTTGAGACTGTTGAGTTATGACAACTCAGTGTGTCAACAAAACAAGCAATAATCACCAAGTTGTCACACATAATAACGCATTCTAACACACATTACAGTTGAGACTGTTTAGTTGTGACAACTCAGTGTGTCAACAAAACAAGCAATGTCACACAAATCGTAGTACCTATTTGTTTAGTGTGTAATATTCAACTACGTTTCATTGGCGTAATCACCAGGAGATGCTGCGTCGTATTATTTTCACATAATTGATTGAGATTGACGTTGTTGTGTTAAAGTACAAATTAAAATACAAGTTTTGTTCAATATATCACCAAAATGGTCTTATCAATTTACTTCATCTGATTACTTGGTTGTACTACTCTAGCAAACGCTCGAAGCGAGTGCGCAAGAGGATCGATTGTCTTTAATGTTTTCGAAAAACACAATATTCGGCCATTAATTAAAACATGTTACATGTTCGATATTTACAAAACACAATATTCGGCCATTAATTAAAACATGTTACATGTTCGATATATACGAAACACATTGTGAGTATAATAAAATATAGGCCAATAAATGTATCACTCTGATAGCGGTGAATAATAATGATGTTTTCACAGGACGTTTTGTTAGTCTTGCACGTTTTATATGATATTTCTCTCTATATTCATTACATCAATACCTGTGCCAGGCAGTACATTTTACCAAACATGTCTCGTACAATGTAGGCGTGAACTTAATGGCGCGAGAACGACATTAATATTGGGGGGCTGCCGGAGCTTCAGTGCTGTTGACATTTTTTTGCCGCCGCAGCACATATTCCTGGGTGGGGGGCAGAACCCTACGCCTGCCCTCCAATTGCCACCCCCCTTTCACGGTCGCCGAAAACACCTTAATATATCCTATCAGAAAACCTTGACTTGCACCCGCCCTTGACGCTCGCCAAAACAAACATTAACGCTCACATTTACTGGGGGAGAACCATATGTATGCCCCCCAGCGAAATTCAGGGAGTAGCTGCCCCCTGCCCCTGTTCCCAAGCCTATGCGTGAACAACATGTAACGGCAGCCACAGTATTATATATGTTTTGTATACCCTTTCACTTCATCGTTCCCGCAATTCCTAATCCTTCTGCAAATGTGCTTTGTGGCTTCATCTGTAGATATATATATATATATATATATATTTATTGGAAATAGAACACACATCACAAAACATAAGCAAGTGTACACAACATCCCATAAAAATGATGCACTAAACAATTACACAAGTGTAATTTCACAGTGGACATCTTTCGGACATCTTCCAATCTTTTACCGTGATGATCATATCTGCGCAGGTGCAGTGCCAACTTATTCGAACATAAGTTGTGTCGGGAAAACACGTTTGTACAAAAATACCTTTAGCTACTTAATAAATATCGAAACAAATAAACAAACTGAACTGCATCGGTAGCGTGCGAAGAATCAAAATTTGCCGGTCTCTTTCATTTATAACACAGCCTTCAGGCGATATAACCGTTCCTTTCCATATTTACTCACGCATACGCAGACTTTAACCAACGAACCAACACCAACATTAGCACAAACACGCGCGCTGCAGCACAAACATACGCATACACACACACACACACACACACACACACACACACACACACACACACACACACCCTATACAACTCGCTCACACAAACGCACGCGCATATACACATAAATACACGCACGCACTAGTACACTCACACGCATGCATGCACGCACGCACATATTCACCTGCATCACAAACAAACACGCAAACTCACACACACTCATTCACTCACACGTACATACACACACGCCCGCGCATGCACCCACACACGGAAACAATAACACTAACAGAAACATACACATTAGCATAAACATATATGCACGCGTGCATACAACAAACACACAACAGACACATTCAAGCGCACACACAAACAAGTTCGCTCGCGCGCACATACATACACGCACAAAACACACACACACACTCGTTCACACAAAAATACAACCGCAGACACACAAACACATACACTCATTATAACAGAAACATATACATTGACGCACGATTACATGCACACATACAAGCGCGCGCACGCTCACACTCACACACACACACACACACACACACACACACACACACACACACACACACACATACACACACCACACACACAAACACATACAATCATTCTAACAGAAACATATACATTGACGCACGATTACATGCACACATACAAGCGCGCGCGCACACACACACACACACACAAGCGCGCGCAAGAGAACACATAAACACACACACACACATATGCACACAATCCCGTATTTAACCATTTTAGAGATGTTAACATATCAGAGACGTGGATCCTGTGATGGCACCCCAGGATAATACGCATTCCTCGATTTTGTAATTTCTGAAGTCTAGTTATGTTAGAATCTGAGCAAACATCCCATAGAGTACAACAATAATCCAAATGAGGTAATACCGTAGTGTTATATAATGTAACTAGACTCGAGAGAGGAATAAATGGACCAGTACGTTTCACTACACCGAGTGACCTGTTGATTTTATGTATAATATGTTCTACATGTGTGTTAAATGTGAGATCCTGATCAATAGTGACACCAATATATTTATAGGATTCAGCCTGTTCAATTTGTTGACCTTGTAGAGATAGATCTAGAGTTGGAGCATTTAGATGTTTACGTTTTTGTCTTGAACACAGTAGCATACATGAGGTTTTACCAATGTGAAGAGTGAGTTTGTTGGCATCTAACTAGTTACTTTCATTGAATAGATCTGTTTGAAGAATATGGGTGATATCATGAATGTTGTTAGCAAGATTACCTGGAGTATATAATGCAGTATCATCAACATACACGTTTACTCTACAGTGATCTAGATATACTGGTAGGTCATTTAGATATATAAGAAATAACAAGGCTCCAAGGATAGAACCCTGAGCCTGAGGTACACCTGTATCAACATATAGATTTTCTGAAGACTATCCATTTATGGTGGCACTTTGAGTTATGTTTGTAAGATATGATTTAAACCAATCAGAATTAATTCCATAGTATGATAATTTATCCATGAGTATATTGTGATTTACAGTGTCAAATGCCTTCCTTAGATCTAAAGCAATCAGTCCAACTAAGTTATAATAAACATCCACTACATTATCAATAATAATAACATACCCAGTTATTTTGCATGAATATTTTATCCATAACTTCCAATCCACGTGAGACACAACATACAGTGTCCAGATTAATGAGGTTCCAATTGTAATGTCCTGTAGCTCATAATAATCATGTTTCGTATCTATGATAAACATTATGATCTGTCCCCTTTCTTTCTGATTACACACGCATGCGTAGACATGGCTTCCGAGAGTCTCGAGGCATTCATGTTTACGTGATACTGACTATCGTGTTTCTTTACAATTAAGCACGTTGATCCACACCAATAAGATATTGGTATGTTTGTACTTTATATAAGCATCATAGCAATGTATATTAACATGTCATATAAATATTGAAATTATATACTTTGACAGTGCGCATGCATCAGGTGTCGTGCATTCTTGTTTTGTTCTCCTACGTTTATTGTTAAAATCACAAATTGTAAAGACTGTCATTATTCCAAATTTACAGACATGCAATAGTAACATCATCACAATACGTCCATATAAATACATTTGTGCTCAATTAGTCCAAAGTTATAGAACATTAAATTATATTGCCTAACAACGAACGCAAACTTAGAAATTAAAATGGCGATTTTGTAAACAATAAGCAGAGCGCGCGAAACAAAAAATCGTACCCAAATAACTCAAATAATCGGCGCATTCTTACAAAATAAATGTACATTACCTTGAGTCATTAAATATATGTACATTAGTTATATCAGTCACATAAGGGGAAGTGTGTGCGCATGCGTCAGGTGCAGTCTGAAAAATGACAAAATCTTCAAACTAATGAAGGTGGTCATAACAAAGAAGGAGGAGAACAATACTAGTTGAATGAGACCTCATAAGATCATAACATTGTAACCACAATATATACAGACTAGTCAGTAAATAGAACGTTGCAGAATGTTGGAAACAACTAGAACAACTAGAACTAGAAGATGGCGCGGAGGTATAAACCAACAAGCACTAAAAGCGCGCGTAACCCAAATCCCCCCAAATACTAAAATAACAGCGCATTTCTTCAAAATGTAATACATGAACTAAACAGACATTGTTTACATTAAACAAACTTCAATTATATACATCTTAGCCTAAAACATACATACAAGTCCGAATTGTAGGCTGTCAGTAACCATGCAACCATAAACCAGCAGTAAACAATGTACAATATAAACTGTCTACTAATAGGCCTTTCCCTAAGACGCTCTTTATCCAGCATCGCCCTGTGGCCCAACCAGGGTGAATACCTTCATTTCTATTGCACAGCACAAAGCGTCTGCAACCCATTCATGTTCTCCTATAAGTTGCAAGATCTACAATACTACAGCCTACACAGCTAGCACTTTTACTTGGGCAGTTATCGTCATTATTATTTTTATTATTTATGTATTATTTTTAAGTTACCATTTTATTGTGGTTATGTAATATTTCACTGCGATTTTATATTATAGCAACTGTGATGTATACTTACTGACATTTTATTACTGTCATTTACATCTACTGTGATTTTACAACTACTGAGATTTTATATTAGTTGTGATATATAACTTAATCAAAAACACAAATACGCACATCTAGTGGAATATAATATCTTGATTTTTACTGTGTTAACATATCTGTACAAGAAAAGCAGATTGTACAATAGCTGCACTTGTGATGGCACCACCCAAAATGGGCACACCAGTGGTAGTTCTGATTAGTATCTTTATTGCATTCATACCCAAATTCCCGACACACCTGGACCATACCCAATTCCCGGATGATCCAAACGGTCTGCTAACGTATGACAAGTCTTGTTGGACTGACAATGACACAAGTAATAGACTGGCACTAGCTTTCACCAGAGACTCCCGTAACAAGTACTACACCAAACTGGCTTATGCAATCCCTACATCGGGACACAAAACATGTTATCTCGTCCTACTACTCCTCTGTGGGGACATCCAAACAAACCCCGGCCCAGTCAGACACCCCTGTGGATTTTGCAAAAAGTATGTTGCTTCAAATCACCGAGCATTCTGCTGCGACCAGCGCAACCAACGGGTGCACATTAAATGTTGTGACATAAGTCCAGATCAGTATCATCTCCTCTGTAACAGTTCCTGTTCCTGCACTGCATGAAATGCGACCATCCTAACTACAGTAATTCCTTCTTCCAAGACTATTTATTGGAATGTTCTTACAACCGATATAACAGCCTTAGTGACACAGACCAAAATAACCAAACCTCCCTGATATTAACCGGGGCAACGCAGCAAACCACTGACAACAGAACTGCCGGCGAGCATAACAAACTGCTAGAAATAATGAGTGAATTTGAATTACAAAACATGGTCAACGATCCCATACAAGTTGATTCGGACAATATCCTT
>JAHLWY010006402.1:15000-16661 GCA_020002185.1 Paraescarpia echinospica | reverse complement strand
ATGTGCGACAACTTGGTGATTATTGCTTGTTTTGTTGACACACTGAGTTGTCATAACTCAACAGTCTCAACTGTGATGGATGTTAGAATGCGTTATTATGTGCGACAACTTGGTGATTATTGCTTGTTTTGTTGACACACTGAGTTGTCATAACTCAATAGTCTCAACTGTAATGGATGTTAGAATGCGTTATTATGTGCGACAACTTGGTGATTATTGCTTGTTTTGTTGACACACTGAGTTGTCATAACTCAACAGTCTCAACTGTAATGGATGTTAGAATGTGTTATAATGTGCGACAACTTGGTGATTATTGCTTGTTTTGTTGACACACTGAGTTGTCATAACTCAATAGTCTCAACTGTAATGGATGTTAGAATGCGTTATTATGTGCGACAACTTGGTGATTATTGCTTGTTTTGTTGACACACTGAGTTGTCATAACTCAACAGTCTCAACTGTAATGGATGTTAGAATGCTTTATTATGTGCGACAACTTGGTGATTATTGCTTGTTTTGTTGACACACTGAGTTGTCATAACTCAACAGTCTCAACTGTAATGTATGTTAGAATGCGTTATTATGTGCGACAACTTGGTGATTATTGCTTGTTTTGTTGACACACTGAGTTGTCATAACTCAACAGTCTCAACTGTAATGTATGCTAGAATGTGTTATTATGTGTGACAACTTGGTGATTATTGCTTGTTTTGTTGACACACTGAGTTGTCATAACTCAACAGTCTCAACTGCAATGGATGTTAGAATGCGTTATTGTGCGACAACTTGGTGATTATTCTGATGATGATGCCTGGTAAGATGATGAATGTGCGACAATTTGGTGATTATTCTGATGATGATGCGTGGTGAGATGATGAATGTGGGACAACTTGGTGAATATTCTGATGATGATCCATGGTGAGATGATGAATGTGGTACAAATTATTAAGATGATTGTTTTGTATATTTGGCAATCTCGTATTGTGAATTGTCACAGCTTGACAGTTTCAACTGTATCGCCAAACTTATGTGATTATATATGACATAGCACCGCCTCATGACTGTAATGACGAAAATAATATAATGACGTTCTTTTCGTTTATAATAGTAACTCGTACGTTTCGTACGGACATCTGTTTATCAAAGAAAATGTTATAAATACTAATTGTATAGTGATTGTTGCATTCACTCATTCAGTTATTCAATGACAATCGTTATACCACAAACATTTCACAGTTTCAAAATAGCACTCCCATGTTGTAAATACAGAATGCGTGCTTACCTTCTGAGTTGGTAACCCAGAAAAAGACCATTGCCAAGATCAGATCTCGAAACAGCGGCCAGACTGGGACAGACGGCTGAGGTCGGGTCAGCTTGTTGAAACGTCGAGGCGCCATTTAGGTTTTTTCTAAACTTTATCTAAGTCTAAAAAAAAATTACCGAACAACTCCTGATTCGTCGAGACAATCGCTGGGCAATTTGTCTGTCGACTAATGCGTTGTCTCTGCCGACGTTATGATATAGCGCAGTTTGACACTCAACAATCAATAATCTGCCTGGGATTCTGTGATAGGCCACTGTTCTCTATACTGACGAGGGGAGTGGACAATGAGACCAGTGTATAGTTCGTGCGTTGCTACAGCTGACGGCATAACATATAA
>JAHLWY010006402.1:0-10000 GCA_020002185.1 Paraescarpia echinospica | reverse complement strand
ACAATGAGTGTTGTATGTATTTGTTGATCATACTCCCACATCAATTCACAAATAAACATTACACTTCATAACAATGAGTGTTGTATGTATTTGTTGATCATACTCCCACATCAATTCACAAATAAACATTACACTACATAACAATGAGTGTTGTATGTATTTGTTGATCATACTCCCACATCAATTCACAAATAAACATTACACTACATAACAATGAGTGTTGTATGTATTTGTTGATCATACTCCCACATCAATTCACAAATAAACATTACACTACATAACAATGAGTATTGTATGTATTTGTTGATCATACTCCCACCTCAATTCACAAATAAACACTACACTACATAACAATGAGTGTTGTATGTATTTGTTGATCATACTCCCACATCAATTCACAAATAAACATTACACTACATAACAATGAGTATTGTATGTATTTGTTGATCATACTCCCACATCAATTCACAAATAAACATTACACTACATAACAATGAGTATTGTATGTATTTGTTGATCGTACTCCCACATCAATTCACAAATAAACATTACACTACATAACAATGAGTGTTGTATGTATTTGTTGATCATACTCCCACCTCAATTCACAAATAAACATTACACTACATAACAATGAGTGTTGTATTTATGTGTTGATCATACTCCCACATCAATTCACAAATAAACATTACACTACATAACAATGAGTGTTGTATGTATTTGTTGATCATACTCCCACCTCAATTCACAAATAAACATTACACTACATAACAATGAGTATTGTATGTATTTGTTGATCACACTCCCACATCATTTCACAAATAAACATTACACTACATAACAATGAGTGTTGTATGTATTTGTTGATCATACTCCCACCTCAACTCACAAATAAACATTACACTACATAACAATGAGTGTTGTATGTATTTGTTGATCATACTCCCACCTCAATTCACAAATAAACACTACACTGCATAACAATGAGTGTTGTATGTATTTGTTGATCATACTCCCACATCAACTCACAAATAAACACTACACTACATAACAATGAGTGTTGTATTTATGTGTTGATCATACTCCCACATCATTTCACAAATAAACATTACACTACATAACAATGAGTATTGTATGTATTTGTTGATCATACTCCCACCTCAATTCACAATTAAACATTACACTACATAACAATGAGTGTTGTATGTATTTGTTGATCATACTCCCACCTCAATTCACAAATAAACATTACACTACATAACAATGAGTGTTGTATTTATTTGTTGATCATACTCCCACATCAATTCACAAATAAACATTACACTACATAACAATGAGTGTTGTATTTATGTGTTGATCATACTCCCACATCAATTCACAAATAAACACTACACTACATAACAATGAGTGTTGTATTTATTTGTTGATCATACTCCCACATCAATTCACAAATAAACACTACACTACATAACAATGAGTATTGTATGTATTTGTTGATCATACTCCCACATCAATTCACAAATAAACACTACACTACATAACAATGAGTGTTGTATTTATTTGTTGATCATACTCCCACATCAATTCACAAATAAACATTACACTACATAACAATGAGTGTTGTATTTATGTGTTGATCATACTCCCACATCAATTCACAAATAAACATTACACTACATAACAATGAGTGTTGTATTTATGTGTTGATCATACTCCCACATCAATTCACAAATAAACATTACACTACATAACAATGAGTGTTGTATGTATTTGTTGATCATACTCCCACATCAATTCACAAATAAACATTACACTACATAACAATGAGTGTTGTATTTATTTGTTGATCATACTCCCACATCAATTCACAATTAAACATTACACTACATAACAATGAGTGTTGTATGTATTTGTTGATCATACTCCCACATCAATTCACAAATAAACATCGAGCTATTAAGCACAGGGTCACCTGTACAACACTTTGCACTGAATACGTTGTTTAAACTGTAATACACGACAACACGACATCCGAACAAACAGACAAAACCACACAAGTCCACTGTACGTGTGTGTTTGTTTTACCAGGATAGAAATCTACAGCCGTTTTAAAAGTGCAAATATTCGAATTGAGTCGCCCGTGTATAATATATGTGATACTATTATCGTGTAACCATGGTGAAACAGCTATCAAAAACTAATTGTTTCAAAATTGTAATAACAATAATATTAATTGTAGTGGGGGATTTACCATGAAGACAAACATGGTTAAATGATGACTATCATTTATTCTGTTATAAATCTAAAATACAAAATAAAACCTGCAACATAATAACATATGATTAGTGCAAGTGCAAAAATGGATACAAAGGATCGATCAACATCAGCATTAAACATAATTAAATAACACCCTTGTGTATTTGCATCGATGTTTATGTAGTGTGACAACTTACACGCATCTTCAGCAATGAATAAACGAGTCATAAAGCATAGTACTGTATAGGTAGATACAATAAACTGTAGCGTTGTCAAACGCTCGAGAAATGAAGCAGGTTCAGTCCTCCTATAGTCCGCTAGGGGTACACTCCACTAATAATATTCCTTGCATAACTTTGATACAGTTAAATTGCATATAGATCATCACAGATACCAAATGGCAGGCTAGCATCTGTGATATCTGTAACTAGATATCCAAACGGCAATCCTCCTTAACGCACATATTATCAATAACACATAGGTCTATATTAGTTTAAACACTGTATTCCCAAATCAAGAAATACATTAACATGCATCCTAAGTATCATTAACACAGTATCAAATCATTGTAAAATCTCAATAAAGTATAAACTCGGTTGTAATACTTCAACAATTAGACACACGTATATGAAGCACTCCTCTATGCATAATAAAGCATCGGTACGTATACATGACCGTTACCATCATGTAACGGCTCATCATCCACATAGAATACGAGTCCATTAATCAATACTAACTGCATTGTCTCTAATTCCTTAATAGGGTTGTATATTACTGTCAGACTAATTGTTTCTAACCAATTAGTAATACACCATGACATTGAAGATAACAATGCTCACCCCAACTGGGAACTGCAGTCTGACCCTACGCCTGCCATGCACTGTCTGTAAATAAACAAGCAAGTGAAATATAACACTGCGCAGCATTGCACTAACTAACAAGACTCAGTAACTGATATACAACCAATTATCAGTTATACATTAATAAACCAAATAATAACTAACACTATATCATTATATGTATGCTGACATAATGATTCCTTTAAAATGCACTCAAATAGCATCATTCTACTGTGAGAACACCTGCTATATATATAAGTGTCACATTATAAGGTGGACTTGTCTAGATTTGCAAGTAAGTGTAATTGCTAACAACAATTAGAAATCAACTTATTGCTTGAATCATTGATTAAACACTCTTCTGCTAACCTATCCTATCAATATATAAGTTACCCACTACACTGGGCGTTAACAGCTCTTCAGTAGAAACTACTCTGCTAAACTCAATGGGCAGTCCGTCTATCCACTGACAGTCAACATGCTGTCCCTACTCCCTAGGGAATAGCTATACCCGACACCGCTGCAGACACATCACACAGTCTACTGTGCCTAATCTCAGCATGTAACATATCAATACAATGATCTCCTATTGAGTATTAAAGACTCATGCTAATTATTAGATCAGGAACCATGCAGTTGTGTAGATAGTGCTTCCTTATCCCGACACTTAACCTGTGTATACCATAAATACACAACAGCTGTAAGTGCTGGGGGAATTCCGCCCACACTGGCAACACAGACAAATTAACAGACCTCCCACGGGGAAACTTGAAAATTAATTTACAAATATTAGGAGATAGTTACATAAATCTGCTGTTAGTTAAATCCTGGTGCAATCCACCCACCTTACGTCTTGATTTGAGTTGTTCTTTGTGTCAAAACACGAAACCTCGTGGGAAAACACTGGATCAATACGTCCGTCCAGCTTCTCTTGGAAACTCTGTGATAGTGTCTCTTATATAACCCTGGCTTAGTGACCAGGATATGACCCTCACTTGGTGACTGCTCGGGAAACTGACACTGCAGGGGAAGCTGACTTATAGGCTTTACCATGCCATAAATGTTACACTGGTGAAATGGGGTCTACAGACTTAACACATAAAAAGTAATGAGAACAAAAAGAGTACTTGGAGTTTTGGAATAATGGAAGTAAATAATTAACTAATTCGTCAGTAACCCTGCCGGTTACATAATAAACTTTTATAAGTTCGATACACTAAGAAATCTGAGCTCAGAGGTGCAACATACAAGAATCATTAGAGGTAATCATGAACCGAGACTCGCAATTATAATCACTAGAGCAAGGTATACCGAAGGTATATGGCGGGAAGGCGATTTGAAACAAATAAGTCTTGAGTTTATCACGAAAGGTAGCTATACTTTCAGATGAATTTAAAGTGACTGGGAGATCATTCAAAATGTTGGGTACAACTACAGAAAAAAGACGTTTGCCAATGATAAGCTTAGTTTTCGGGATAAGAAGTTGTTGTGAAAAGATGAACTTAAGTTCCTACAGATATACGAGAAACGCAGGAGACTAACCAAATAGAGTGTGTGTTGTGTCGAAATGGCGCACCATGTAATGGCGGCTAACTTTAACTTTATTAAATACGCAGTAGTGACAAATCCTGCCCCTGAAAAATATTGCTGCACCGACCCTTAATGTGCATGTCCCGAAGTACAGTTTTTTTCGCGGGGAGACGTCAGGGCTTGTTATATGTTAGCAAGGGGCGACAAAATCCTGCTGCTGTAAAATATTGCCGCACCGACCCCGGATTCTGGCTGTCCCCTGGTCAGGTCCTGTTGATTTGTTTGTTTTCAAGTGATGAAGTAATTTGGTGACTCCTTTTGTTGTATTGGTGTGGCGGTGTGTTTTATACTAGTAATATAATGATATATGACGTATGTTGCAATTTTGTATATATATATAATTATGTCGTCATATTTTGCACATTTCCATGACAATAAGAGTAAGTATGCAATCCACATACACTGCATTAATTAATGTATATTCCATACTTATAATGCATGTGCACGGTGATCATGTAATATAATTGGGGTATGTTTAATACACCCTGTACACACGTTTTTAAGTGTTTTATTAAATAAATGGACATTGCCATTATTCACCATTACTACGACTCTTTCGCTTTACGAACTGAGCAAAGTGCAGCCCAGTTACCATGTGACGTTTACATATTTAATTATAGCTAAAGCTATAGATACACCAACATGACCGTCGTCTCGGAGAACTTTTACATAATAATATGATAACTTTTTTTAAATTGTATGCGAATACGGCGTTATTGTGGTGAGCTGATGGCTGCTGATCGGTGCGGTTCAAAAACATAATTAATAATTAATTAGTACTCTATGGAGAATTGGCATTCAAATGTCTGAGGTCGTGTTTCGGCGCCGGTTACAAGCGCCTCTGGAGAAATAAAGCGGCAACAACAAAAAAGCTGCAAGTATGCCCGAATAAACCAGTCTGAGAATAAATGGTGACACAAAAATGGGAAGTCGACAGCTGAGATGGCTGAGTGCGAGAAGGGTGAATTCTTAACAGACGATGGAAGATGCAATGAAGGGAAACTAGCAAAAAGAACAGAACAGCAGTGGCAGTGGAGGAATAAATGTTTTCGACGCCCTTATCCGAAATAGAATTTGGCGCCGCACCACCCGCACCCGCACGCGCACGCGCACCCGCACGCGCACCCGCACCCCCACCAAAAGCCGCCTGAATCTGTTATGATGGCTGCGGTTTGAATATTACTTGCATGTATATATTGCACCATCACAACTATCATCACCATCACAACTATCATCACCATCACAACTAACATCACCATCACAACTATCATCACCATCACAACTATCATCACCATCACAACTATCATCACCATCACAACTATCATCACCATCACAACTAACATCACCATCACAACTATCATCACCATCACAACTATCATCACCATCACAACTAACATCACCATCACAACTATCATCACCATCACAACTATCATCACCATCACAACTATCATCACCATCACAACTATCATCACCATCACAACTATCATCACCATCACAACTATCATCACCATCACAACTATCATCACCATCACAACTAACATCACCATCACAACTATCATCACCATCACAACTATCATCACCATCACAACTATCATCACCATCACAACTATCATCATCATCACAACTATCATCGCCATCACAACTATCATCACCATCACAACTATCATCACCATCACAACTATCACCATCATCACAACTATCATCACCATCACAACTATCATCACCATCACAACTATCATCACCATCACAAATATCATCACCATCACAACTATCATCACCATCACAACTATCATCATCATCACAACTATCATAATCATCACAACTATCATCACCATCACAACTATCATCACCATCACAACTATCATCACCATCACAACTATCATCACCATCACAACTATCATCACCATCACAACTATCATCACCATCACAACTATCATCACCATCACAACTATCATCACCATCACACCTATCATCACCATCACAACTATCATCACCATCACAACTATCATCACAATCAGCAACAACAAAAGCAACATCATAAACATCAACAACAACACTAACTACAGCAACAATACTAACAATTACATCATCACTAACACCACCACCATCACCATTATCATCACCATCATCAACACCATCACCAACATCGTCACCACCACCATAACCACCATCATCACCAACACCACCACCATAACCACCACCGTCGCCAACATCATCACCATCAACAACACTATCACCAACATCACCAACATCACCACCGTCACCAACACCATCACGACTACCACAACCACCACTATCACTAACATCTTTATCACTAACATCTTTATGACCACCAACATCATATTCATCACCAACACCATCATCACCACCACCACTACCACCATTTCCACAACCAACTAACCACTACCACCTCCACTACCACCTCCTTCAATACCACAAACACCACCACATCCACCACCTCCACCACCTCCACCACCTCCACCACTTCCACCACCTCCATCACCACCACCAACAACAACAACTCAACCACCTCCATTACTAACTACACCAACTCCACCCCCACAACAACCACCACCAACACAACCACCACTAACTACACCACCTCCACCATCTACACAACCACCACCACTACCTCCTCTAGTACCAACGTCACCACCACCATCACCAACATCATCACCTCCACCACTACCTACACCACCACCGACATCACTACCAATGCCACCCACACCATCACCTACACTACCACCAACACCACAACCACCACCACCCACACCACTACCTCCACCACCATTATCACCACCTCCAACACCTCCTTCACCTCCATCACCACCACCAACAACATAAACAACAATTCAACCACCTTCATCACTAACTACACCAACTCCACTCCCACAACCACTTCCACAACAACCACCACCAACACAACCACCACTAACTACACCACCTCCACCATCTACACAACCACCACCACTACCTCCTCTAGTACCACCGTCAACACCACCATCACCAATATCATCACCTCCACCACTACCTACACCACCACCGACATCACTACCAATGCCACCCACACCACCACCTACACTACCACCATCACCACAAGCACCACCACCAACACCACTACCTCCACCACCACTATCACCACCTCCAACACCTCCACCACCACTATCACCTCCACCACCATTATCACCTCCACTACCTCCTCCACCTCCATCATACCCACCACAACCACCGCCACTACCAACCTCATCTACACCACCACCACCACCACCACCACCACCACCACCACCACCACCACCACCACTTACACCTCCATCACTTTCACTGGTGGTAATTGTGCAGCAGCACTGTTCTTGGTCCAGTATGTTATTTCTACATCAAAAAAATCGGGAATACAATTCGCTTGATTGTTTTGTTATTCGTTGTCGATCGTACTGCTAATATAATATCATGTAATATAATACAATATAATATAATACAATTTAATATAATAATCATATAATACAATTTAATGTAATATACTATGGGAGGTCTTTACCTTATATTGGTCTGATTGGCGGAAAGTTGCAACTCTTCACTTCATTTTGGCTCAAAGGTACTCCGCAGCGCAATATGTTGAACTGCCATTTATGTCAGATAGATCGTCGCGGAAAAACATTTTCGATAATATATCAGATCTTTGTTTGAAATTGTATGTGACTACAGCGTTATCGTATGGTCGCTGTTCGGTGTAGTTTGAAAACATAATTAATAATAATGAGTTAGTACTCTATGGAGGATTGACATTCAGATGTCTGAGGTCGTGTTGCGGCGCCGGTTGAAAGCGGCTGTGGAGAATGAAAGCGACAATAACAAAATAAGCTGCAAATTTGCGCGAATACATGAGTCTGAAAATAAATAGCGGAAAAGAAATGTGAAGTTACCGATGATGCACAACAAATATCAAATCGTTTGACGGGTTCGCAACATGTTCTGGTTACAGGCCCGGTAGGCCCGTATTATGTTTAGTCTGATGTTGAATACTGTGCAGCAGTGCAAAATGTTCTGGTTACAGGCCCGGTAGGCCCGTACTATGTTTAATCTGATGTTGAACACTGTGCAGCAGTGCAACATGTTCTGGTTACAGGCCCGGTAGGCCCGTGTTATGTTTAGTCTGATGTTGAACACTGTGCAGCAGTGCAACATGTTCTGGTTACAGGCCCGGTAGGCCCGTACTATGTTTAATCTGATGTTGAACACTGTGCAGCAGTGCAACATGTTCTGGTTACAGGCCCGGTAGGCCCGTGTTATGTTTAGTCTGATGTTGAACACTGTGCAGCAGTGCAACATGTTCTGGTTACAGGCCCGGTAGGCCCGTGTTATGTTTAGTCTGATGTTGAACACTGTGCAGCAGTGCAACATGTTCTGGTTACAGGGCCGGTAGGCCCGTCTTATGTTTAGTCTGATGTTGAACACTGTGCAGCAGTGCAACATGTTCTGGTTACAGGCCCGGTAGGCCCGTACTATGTTTAATCTGATGTTGAACACTGTGCAGCAATGCAACATGTTCTGGTTACAGGCCCGGTAGGCCCGTGTTATGTTTAGTCTGATGTTGAACACTGTGCAGCAGTGCAACATGTTCTGGTTACAGGTCCGGTAGGCCCGTGTTATGTTTAGTCTGATGTTGAACACTGTGCAGCAGTGCAACATGTTCTGGTTACAGGCCCGGTAGGCCCGTATTATGTTTAGTCTGATGTTGAACACTATGCAGCAGTGCAACATGTTCTGGTTACAGGCCCGGTAGGCCCGTGTTATGTTTAGTCTGATGTTGAACACTGTGCAGCAGTACAACATGTTCTGGTTACAGGCCCGGTAGGCCCGTATTATGTTTAGTCTGATGTTGAACACTATGCAGCAGTGCAACATGTTCTGGTTACAGGCCCGGTAGGCCCGTGTTATGTTTAGTCTGATGTTGAACACTGTGCAGCAGTGCAACATGTTCTGGTTACAGGCCCGGTAGGCCCGTGTTATGTTTAGTCTGATGTTGAACACTGTGCAGCAGTGCAACATGTTCTGGTTACAGGCCCGGTAGGCCCGTGTTATGTTTAGTCTGATGTTGAACACTGTGCAGCAGTGCAACATGTTCTGGTTACAGGTCCGGTAGGCCCGTGTTATGTTTAGTCTGATGTTGAACACTGTGCAGCAGTGCAACATGTTCTGGTTACAGGCCAGGTAGGCCCGTGTTATGTTTAGTCTGATGTTGAACACTGTGCAGCAGTGCAACATGTTCTGGTTACAGGCCAGGTAGGCCCGTGTTATGTTTAGTCTGATGTTGAACA
>JAHLWY010006401.1:0-24058 GCA_020002185.1 Paraescarpia echinospica | reverse complement strand
TGGGAAGAAAGCAGCAAGTGCAGAGATAAGGACCTAGTGACACCATTAGCCATATACGAACAAAAGTTAGCGATGCTAGCAGTTTGTTTGACGAGGCTAAATCCCCCTACAAGTGGGTTTTTGTTAATTGTGAACTAACATGGATACCCATGGATTATCAGGAAGTGGTCACCGGGGAGTATGAATGGTTTTCTCAATAAAATATTTGTTTAGAATATCTTGTTATTATGTATAATTGCATTCTTCTTGCAGCTTTTAAAAATTGATAAACCTGTATATGTGGATCACAAAATTATGATTACAATCTTGGATAAAACAACTCAAAACCATGTTTAAACCGGCCAATTTCACCTCCGCTCGAGGCTCACCAAAACACCAACTTAATTACTGCTCCCTGACTTCTCAGCCTGAAATAGATTGTGTTCCATATTTCAGGATATTATCAAATACTTAGCTTGCGTTAATATATCGTTGTTATATACCAGAATACATAAAATACCTAATTTGTTTCACCCATATATACTTCTCACTTTCAACTTATGGGAACCATAAAGAACTACAAGTATGACTTTCAGAATAATTATTACAGTTTGGAACAAAACATAACACCATGCTAACAGATACGACGGGAGACATTTGTTGGAACCAGCGCTACAGCGTGACGTCACACTAACAGATACGACGGGAGACATTTGTTGAAACCAGCGCTGCAGCGTGATGTCACACTAACAGATACGATGGAAGACATTTGTTGGAACCAGCGCTACAGCGTGACGTCACATTAACAGATACGATGGGAGACATTTGTTGGAACCAGCGCTGCAGCGTGACGTCACACTAACAGATACGATGGAAGACATTTGTTGGAACCAGCGCTGCAGCGTGACGTCACACTAACAGATACGATGGAAGACATTTGTTGGAACCAGCGCTGCAGCGTGACGTCACACTAACAGATACGATGGAAGACATGTGTTGGAACCAGCGCTACAGCGTGACGTCACACTAACAGATACGATGGAAGACATTTGTTGAAACCAGCGCTACAGCGTGACATCACACTAACAGATACGATGAGAGACATTTGTTGGAACCAGCGCTGCAGCGTGACGTCACACTAACAGATACGATGGGAGACATTTGTTGAAACCAGCGCTACAGCGTGACGTCACACTAACAGATACGATGGGAGACATTTGTTGGAACCAGCGCTGCAGCGTGACGTCACACTAACAGATACGATGGGAGACATTTGTTGAAAGCAGCGCTGCAGCGTGACGTCACACTAACAGATACGATGGAAGACATTTGTTGGAACCAGCGCTACAGTGTGACGTCACACTAACAGATACGATGGAAGACATTTGTTGGAACCAGCGCTACAGTGTGACGTCACACTAACAGATACGATGGAAGACATTTGTTGGAACCAGCGCTGCAGCGTGACGTCACACTAACAGATACGATGGAAGACATTTGTTGGAACCAGCGCTGCAGCGTGACGTCACACTAACAGATACGATGGGAGACATTTGTTGGAACCAGCGCTACAGCGTGACGTCACACTAACAGATACGATGGAAGACATTTGTTGGAACCAGCGCTACAGCATGACGTCACACTAACAGATACGATGGAAGACATTTGTTGAAACCAGCGCTGCAGCGTGACGTCACACTAACAGATACGATGGAAGACATTTGTTGGAACCAGCGCTGCAGCGTGACGTCACACTAACAGATACGATGGAAGACATTTGTTGGAACCAGCACTGCAGCGTGACGTCACACTAACAGATACGATGGGAGACATTTGTTGGAACCAGCGCTGCAGCGTGACGTCACACTTCGGTGCTCTATAGCAAAGCCAACAAACGCCAAGTCTAAACATCTAAACAGCAGTGCAGTTTTCCCAAGGCCAAGAGTCAGACTGAACACCATTTTCATAGTTTTGCCGTGTTCTTTGGACTAAATTTTACAGTGTTTGGAAGTTTTCTCAGTGGTAGGTCAGAGTTAGGCAAGTATTTTGTTCTTTATCTACAAATAAATACGGCCTAATTCAAAATATGACTGGTAACAAAAGTGTATTTCGTAACGTCACCAACATCGGCAAGGTAAAGGCCACGTAATTTGGTGGTGTCACCTAGCAAATAAACCGGGAAACACCTAAAAAAGGTGGCAAATGTACTGTATACATGCAACACTAATACAATTAAATACAAGTACTACTACTAGCTTTAGGCAAAGTTTACAGTTAAATACAAGTACTACTACTAGCTTTAGGCAGAGTTTACAGTTAAATACAAGTACTACTACTAGCTTTAGGCAGAGTTTACAGTTAAATACAAGTACTACTACTAGCTTTAGGCAGAGTTTACAGTTAAATACAAGTACTACTACTAGCTTTAGGCAGAGTTTACAGTTAAATACAAGTACTACTACTAGCTTTAGGCAGAGTTTACAGTTAAATACAAGTACTACTACTAGCTTTAGGCAGAGTTTACAGTTAAATACAAGTACTACTACTAGCTTTAGGCAAAGTTTACAGTTAAATACAAGTACTACTACTAGCTTTAGGCAGAGTTTACAGTTAAATACAAATACTACTACTAGCTTTAGGCAGTTTACAGTTAAATACAAGTACTACTACTAGCTTTAGGCAGAGTTTACAGTTAAATACAAGTACTACTACTAGCTTTAGGCAGAGTTTACAGTTAAATACAAGTACTACTACTAGCTTTAGGCAGAGTTTGAGCAATCAAGACATTCACGTGTGTCATTAAACAATGTGGAAAAATGGAAATGTATCCATGTGGTTTATAAATTAGTCGGGCCATTTTAAATTCAACAGCGTCATTTCAAAATTTATCTGGACCACTTAAAAAAAGCTGACACTGACTGGTTGGTTCAAGAATCTTCAAAAGGGGTGTACACTGTCTTTATATGGGGCAATCTTCACGAGATTGTGTATTAATAACCCAGTCATGCAGACCTCTTTCCACAAATTAATTTATAGCAACTACTTGTATTTAGTATTTGAACTATCCTTTGTAACTCTTCATGGAATGGTCCATACCAGTATGCATACAAAACTACATTATATCACTGCCAAGAATGGTCCATATGTATACAAAACTACATTATATCACTGCCAAGAATGGTCCATATGTATAAAAAACTACATTATATCACTGCCAAGAATGGTCCATATGTGTACAAAACTACATTATATCACTGCCAATAATGGTCCATATGTGTACAAAACTACATTATATCACTGCCAAGAATGGTCCATATGGATACAAAACTACATCATATCACTGACAAGAATGGTCCATATGGATACAAAACTACATTATATCACTGACAAGAATGGTCCATATGTGTACAAAACTACATTATATCACTGTCAAGAATGGTCCATATGTATACAAAACTACATTATATCACTGCCAAGAATGGTCCATATGTATACAAAACTACATTATATCACTGCCAAGAATGGTCCACATGTATACAAAACTACATTATATCACTGCCAATAATGGTCCATATGTGTACAAAACTACATTATATCACTGCCAAGAATGGTCCATATGTATACAAAACTACATTATATCACTGCCAAGAATGGTCCATATGTGTACAAAACTACATTATATCACTGCCAATAATGGTCCATATGTGTACAAAACTACATTATATCACTGCCAAGAATGGTCCATATGGATACAAAACTACATCATATCACTGACAAGAATGGTCCATATGGATACAAAACTACATTATATCACTGACAAGAATGGTCCATATGTATACAAAACTACGTTATATCACTGCCAATAATGGTCCATATGTGTACAAAACTACATTATATCACTGCCAAGAATGGTCCATATGTATACAAAACTACATTATATCACTGCCAAGAATGGTCCATATGTGTACAAAACTACATTATATCACTGCCAAGAATGGTCCATATGTGTACAAAACTACATTATATCACTGCCAAGAATGGTCCATATGGATACAAAACTACATTATATCACTGACAAGAATGGTCCATATGGATACAAAACTACATTATATCACTGCCAAGAGTGGTCCATATGTATACAAAATTACATTATATCACTGCCAAGAGTGGTCCATATGGATACAAAACTACATTATATCACTGACAAGAATGGTCCATATGTGTACAAAACTACATTATATCACTGCCAAGAATGGTCCATATGGATACAAAACTACATCATATCACTGCCAAGAATGGTCCATATGGATACAAAACTACATTATATCACTGCCAAGAATGGTCCATATGTATACAAAACTACATTATATCACTGCCAAGAATGGTCCATATGCATACAAAACTACAGTATATCACTGCCAAGAGTGGTCCATATGTATACAAAACTACATTATATCACTGCCAATAATGGTCTATATGTATACAAAACTACATTATATCACTGCCAAGAATGGTATATATGTATACAAAACTACATTATATCACTGCCAAGAATGGTATATATGTATACAAAACTACATCATATCACTGCCAAGAATGGTCCATATGTATACAAAACTACATTATATCACTGCCAAGAATGGTCCATATGTATACAAAACTACATCATATCACTGTCAAGAATGGTCCATATGTATACAAAACAACATCATATCACTGTCAAGCATGGTCCATATGTATACAAAACTACATCATATCACTGCCAAGAATGGTCCATATGTATACAAAACTACATTATATCACTGCCAAGAATGGTCCATATGTATACAAAACTATGTTATATCACTGCCAAGAATGGTCCATATGTATACAAAACTACATTATATTACTGCCAAGAATGGTCCATATGTATACAAAACTATGTTATATCACTGCCAAGAATGGTCCATATGTATACAAAACTACATTATATCACTGCCAAGAATGGTCCATATGTATACAAAACTACATTATATCACTGTCATTGCATCTTGTTACTTACTTCCACTGATGATTGATCTTGGTGAAGACGAGTCCGGTTCCATTACGAGTATGTGGTAGCGTTGAGCAACAATCAGAGTCCCACGTCTGAGGCCACCAGCAGCTGACACAGAAAGAAACAACAGTTATAGTTCCAACAACTAATTATCAGTTTGAGGCTAAGTAAAGATAACCTTCTGGTGTGTCCAGGGTGGGGTCAATAATTTGTACTTGGACAAGTGTTGTTATAGTATTCGTATTGATCTCACTGTCTGGACTTATAATAAGGCATGATAGAGTCAACAGTTCTGCTTTCAAACTAAACTCTGAAATGCACGCTACACGGGACTGGTCATCCACCTTTAATGTAGTTGCAGGGTTATGCATTCAGGATTTTCAAACATGCATAACATAAAACCTAATCACACTTTCTGTATATGTACAGAGACATATTTGTAGAAAGCATTATTATCTTTACAATAACAGAAAAACACTAAGATCCACCCCTGGAACTGCACGCTTTTGAAATATTGGGCCCCCGGGCGAATTTTTTTAAATCTAAATCTACGAACCCTCCCAATGGATCTGCTAAATAAAATAAAACATTTCAGCCACATACCTACAAAACTAAGAGTTATAGGTCCACAGAATAAAATGTAATCTACTGTTTTATAATAGAGACGTGGGAAATGAACTCGATGGACACACCAGGATTACTGACCTACATCCACATTGCATGCAATGAAAACCAAAGACCGTGTATCAATTTACAAGACGGTCCAGTGCGCGCTGTTCCCATTGTTCAAAAAAGTACGTCAATGGAGCGGTCAGTCCACCATTCAGTGACGCCTCCTATCTAAATATAGGCTCCTTGACGAAAACTAAGCTCGTCCATCATAAATTATGACTGCTCCCTTAAGATTGGTTTAGTATCTTCGCAAAATCCAAAAAAACACCCAAAAGTAACTATATACTTTTTGTGGTAGTATTGAGCAACAATCACAGTTTCACGTCTGAGGCCACCAGCAGCTGATACAGAAAGAAACAACAGTTATAGTTCGAACAACTGATTATCAGCTTGAGGCTTATTAAAGTTAACCTTCTGCTTTTTAACTATATACTTTTTGAGGACTTTGTGAATGTGAACTTGTGCAACTACCCGATGAAATCGATGCCAGGTTACTTATATGAATTAAGTCTTAAGTGTTGTTTCTCCATATAGCCCCTTCTTTCTGGGACTAACCTAAGAGTTGTGCAGTGCACATTGCAAAGGGTGCATGAAACTGAATTTGAAATATATTATAACAAAACTAAAACAAATAATTGTATCAACCAAGTGCCATAATTTGTTTTCAAGGGTATCAATGTTATTTTGTGAATAGGGATTCCAGGCTACAGCTCCGTACTATAGTTTTGGTCTTACTAACATATTGTAGACTGTTTCCTTAACTTGATATGTTGCAGGGTGGAGAGTGCGTTTAGTGAGGCCAAGTGTTCTAGCGGATTGAGATGCAGTGGTGTGGACATGCTTTGTCCACGACAGTTTAGAGATAGGAGTGTGAATCGACTTGGACACTGGTTGGTTTGAGATGGTGTAGGTTAAGTGGCTTGGTTTGCGTTTATTCTGAGAAGGTGACACTTTGGGATATTGAAGTTCATTTGACACTTGACTGTCCAGTCGGTAGTTTGTTTAGGTCTGTTTGAAGGATGTTATGATCTGCAGATGTTTGGATTTCTCTGTATAGGATCGAATCATCGGCGAATAGTCTGATATTTGAGTTGATTGAACCGGTGATGTCATTTATGTACAGTAGGAAAAGAACAAGGCCAAGGACTGAGCCCTGGGGTACACCGGAGATGACATTTGCAGGAGCTGAGAGGGAACCATTTACTGATACAATCTGAGTGTGGTTTGATAGAATTGACTTTATTCATTGTAGTGTGTCACCTGTGATACCATAGTAGTTTAGTTTATTGAGAAGTCATTTGTGGGGAACCTTGTCGAAAGTGTGTCACCTGTGATACCATTGTAGTTCAGGCTTGTAGGAGTCTGCCATTCTTGTATACTGCAGTGGGAAGAGCTATGGTCCAGGACTGTAGGAGTCTGCCGTTCTTGTATACTAGGGTGACAAGAGCTGTGGTTCAGGCTTGTGGGAGTCTGCCGTTCTTGTATACTGGAGTGACAAGAGCTGTGGTCCAGGCTTGTAGGAGTCTGCCATTCTTGTATACTGGAGTGGGAACAGCTATGGTCCAGGCTTGTAGGAGTCTGCCGTTCTTGTATACTAGGGTGACAAGAGCTATGGTCCAGGCTTGTAGGAGTCTGCCGTTCTTGTATACTGGAATGGCAAGAGCTATGGTCCAGGCTTGTAGGAGTCTGCCATTCATGTATACTGGAATGGGAAGAGCTATGGTCCAGGCTTGTAGGAGTCTGCCGTTCTTGTATACTAGGGTGACAAGAGCTATGGTCCAGGCTTGTAGGAGTCTGCCGTTCTTGTATACTGGAATGGGAAGAGCTATGGTCCAGGCTTGTAGGAGTCTGCCATTCATGTATACTGGAATGGGAAGAGCTATGGTCCAGGCTTGTAGGAGTCTGCCGTTCTTGTATACTGGAATGGGAAGAGCTATGGTCCAGGCTTGTAGGAGTCTGCCGTTCTTGTATACTGGAATGGGAAGAGCTATGGTCCAGGCTTGTAGGAGTCTGCCGTTCTTGTATACTAGGGTGACAAGAGCTATGGTCCAGGCTTGTAGGAGTCTGCCATTCATGTATACTGGAATGGGAAGAGCTATGGTCCAGGCTTGTAGGAGTCTGCCGTTCTTGTATACTAGGGTGACAAGAGCTATGGTCCAGGCTTGTAGGAGTCTGCCATTCTTGTATACTGGAATGGGAAGAGCTATGGTCCAGGCTTGTAGGAGTCTGCCATTCATGTATACTGGAATGGGAAGAGCTATGGTCCAGGCTTGTAGGAGTCTGCCGTTCTTGTATACTGGAATGGGAAGAGCTATGGTCCAGGCTTGTAGGAGTCTGCCATTAATGTATACTGGAATGGGAAGAGCTATGGTCCAGGCTTGTAGGAGTCTGCCGTTCTTGTATACTAGAGTGGGAAGAGCTGTTGTCCAGGCTTGTAGGAGTCTGCCGTTCTTGTATACTGGGGTGACAAGAGCTATGGTTCAGGCTTGTAGGAGTCTGCCGTTCTTGTATACTGGAGTGGGAAGAGCTGTGGTTCAGGCTTGTAGGAGTCTGCCGTTCTTGTATACTGGGGTGACAAGAGCTGTGGTCCAGGCTTGTAGGAGTATGCCGTTCTTGTATACTGGAGTGACAAGAGCTGTGGTTCAGGCTTGTAGGAGTCTGCCATTCATGTATACTGGAATGGTAAGAGCTATGGTCCAGGCTTGTAGGAGTCTGCCGTTCTTGTATACTAGGGTGACAAGAGATATGGTCCAGGCTTGTAGGAGTCTGCCGTTCTTGTATACTGGAGTGACAAGAGCTGTGGTTCAGGCTTGTAGGAGTCTGCCGTTCTTATATACTGGGGTGACAAGAGCTGTGGTCCAGGCTTGTAGGAGTATGCCGTTCTTGTATACTGGAGTGACAAGAGCTATGGTCCAGGCTTGTAGGAGTCTGCCGTTCTTGTATACTGGAGTGACAAGAGCTGTGGTCCAGGCTTGTAGGAGTCTGCCGTTCTTGTATACTGGAGTGACAAGAGCTATGGTTCAGGCTTGTAGGAGTCTGCCGTTCTTGTATACTGGGGTGACAAGAGCTATGGTTCAGGCTTGTAGGAGTCTGCCATTCATGTATACTGGAATGGGAAGAGCTATGGTCCAGGCTTGTAGGAGTCTGCCATTCTTGTATACTGGAATGGGAAGAGCTATGGTCCAGGCTTGTAGGAGTCTGCCATTCTTGTATACTGGAATGGGAAGAGCTATGGTCCAGGCTTGTAGGAGTCTGCCGTTCTTGTATACTAGAGTGACAAGAGCTGTGGTTCAGGCTTCTGGGAGTCTGCCGTTCTTGTATACTGGAGTGACAAGAGCTATGGTTCAGGCTTGTAGGAGTCTGCCGTTCTTGTATACTGGAGTGGGAAGAGCTGTGGTCCAGGCTTGTAGGAGTCTGCCGTTCTTGTATACTAGAGTGGGAAGAGCTGTGGTCCAGGCTTGTAGGAGTCTGCCGTTCTTGTATACTGGGGTGACAAGAGCTATGGTTCAGGCTTGTAGGAGTCTGCCGTTCTTGTATACTAGAGTGACAAGAGCTGTGGTCCAGGCTTGTAGGAGTCTGCCGTTCTTGTATACTGGGGTGACAAGAGCTGTGGTCCAGGCTTGTAGGAGTCTGCCGTTCTTGTATACTAAAGTGACAAGAGCTGTGGTTCAGGCTTGTGGGAGTCTGCCGTTCTTGTATACTGGAGTGACAAGAGCTATGGTTCAGGCTTGTAGGAGTCTGCCGTTCTTGTATACTGGAGTGACAAGAGCTATGGTTCAGGCTTGTAGGAGTCTGCCGTTCTTGTATACTGGAGTGGGAAGAGCTGTGGTCCAGGCTTGTAGGAGTCTGCCGTTCTTGTATACTAGAGTGGGAAGAGCTGTGGTCCAGGCTTGTAGGAGTCTGCCGTTCTTGTATACTGGGGTGACAAGAGCTATGGTTCAGGCTTGTAGGAGTCTGCCGTTCTTGTACACTGGAGTGGGAAGAGCTGTGGTCCAGGCTTGTAGGAGTCTGCCGTTCTTGTATACTGGGGTGACAAGAGCTATGGTTCAGGCTTGTAGGAGTCTGCCGTTCTTGTATACTGGAATTGGAAGAGCTATGGTCCAGGCTTGTAGGAGTCTGCCGTTCTTGTATACTAGGGTGACAAGAGCTGTGGTTCAGGCTTGTAGGAGTCTGCCGTTCTTGTATACTGGGGTGGGAAGAGCTGTGGTCCAGGCTTGTAGGAGTCTGCCGTTCTTGTATACTGGGGTGGGAAGAGCTGTGGTTCAGGCTTGTAGGAGTCTGCCGTTCTTGTATACTGGAGTGACAAGAGCTGTGGTCCAGGCTTGTGGGAGTCTGCCGTTCTTGTATACTGGAGTGACAAGAGCTGTGGTTCAGGCTTGTGGGAGTCTGCCGTTCTTGTATACTGGAGTGACAAGAGCTGTGGTTCAGGCTTGTAGGAGTCTGCCGTTCTTGTATACTGGGGTGACAAGAGCTGTGGTTCAGGCTTGTAGGAGTCTGCCGTTCTTGTATACTGGGGTGACAAGAGCTGTGGTTCAGGCTTGTAGGAGTCTGCCGTTCTTGTATACTGGAGTGACAAGAGCTGTGGTTCAGGCTTGTAAGAGTCTGCCGTTCTTGTATACTGGGGTGACAAGAGCTGTGGTTCAGGCTTGTAGGAGTCTGCCGTTCTTGTATACTGGGGTGACAAGAGCTGTGGTTCAGGCTTGTAGGAGTCTGCCGTTCTTGTATACTGGAGTGACAAGAGCTGTGGTTCAGGCTTGTAGGAGTCTGCCGTTCTTGTATACTGGGGTGACAAGAGCTGTGGTTCAGGCTTGTAGGAGTCTGCCGTTCTTGTATACTGGGTGACAAGAGCTGTGGTTCAGGCTTGTAGGAGTCTGCCGTTCTTGTATACTGGAGTGACAAGAGCTATGGTCCAGGCTTGTAGGAGTCTGCCGTTCTTGTAAACTGGGGTGACAAGAGCTGTGGTTCAGGCTTGTAGGAGTCTGCCGTTCTTGTATACTGGAGTGACAAGAGCTGTGGTCCAGGCTTGTAGGAGTCTGCCGTTCTTGTATACTAGAGTGGGAAGAGCTGTGGTCCAGGCTTGTAGGAGTCTGCCGTTCTTGTATACTAGAGTGGGAAGAGCTGTGGTTCAGGCTTGTGGGAGTCTGCCGTTCTTGTATACTAGAGTGGGAAGAGCTGTGGTTCAGGCTTGTAGGAGTCTGCCGTTCTTGTATACTAGAGTGGGAAGAGCTGTGGTCCAGGCTTGTAGGAGTCTGCCGTTCTTGTATACTAGAGTGGGAAGAGCTGTGGTTCAGGCTTGTGGGAGTCTGCCGTTCTTGTATACTGGGGTGACAAGAGCTGTGGTTCAGGCTTGTAGGAGTCTGCCGTTCTTGTATACTGGGGTGACAAGAGCTATGGTTCAGGCTTGTAGGAGTCTGCCGTTCTTGTATACTGGGGTGACAAGAGCTGTGGTCCAGGCTTGTAGGAGTCTGCCGTTCTTGTATACTGGAGTGACAAGAGCTATGGTTCAGGCTTGTAGGAGTCTGCCGTTCTTGTATACTGGAGTGGGAAGAGCTGTGGTCCAGGCTTGTAGGAGTCTGCCGTTCTTGTATACTAGAGTGGGAAGAGCTGTTGTCCAGGCTTGTAGGAGTCTGCCGTTCTTGTATACTGGGGTGACAAGAGCTATGGTTCAGGCTGGTAGGAGTCTGCCGTTCTTGTATACTGGAGTGGGAAGAGCTGTGGTCCAGGCTTGTAGGAGTCTGCCGTTCTTGTATACTGGGGTGACAAGAGCTGTGGTTCAGGCTTGTAGGAGTCTGCCGTTCTTGTATACTGAGGGGAAGAGCTGTGGTTCAGGCTTGTAGGAGTCTGCCGTTCTTGTATACTGGGGTGACAAGAGCTGTGGTCCAGGCTTGTAGGAGTCTGCCGTTCTTGTATACTGGGGTGACAAGAGCTGTGGTTCAGGCTTGTGGGAGTCTGCCGTTCTTGTATACTGGGGTGACAAGAGCTGTGGTTCAGGCTTGTAGGAGTCTGCCGTTCTTGTATACTGGGGTGACAAGAGCTGTGGTTCAGGCTTGTAGGAGTCTGCCGTTCTTGTATACTGGGGAGACAAGAGCTGTGGTTCAGGCTTGTAGGAGTCTGCCGTTCTTGTATACTGGAGTGACAAGAGCTGTGGTACAGGCTTGTAGGAGTCTGCCGTTCTTGTATACTGGGGTGACAAGAGCAATGGTTCAGGCTTGTAGGAGTCTGCCGTTCTTGTATACTGGAGTGACAAGAGCTGTGGTACAGGCTTGTAGGAGTCTGCCGTTCTTGTATACTGGAGTGACAAGAGCTGTGGTACAGGCTTGTAGGAGTCTGCCGTTCTTGTATACTGGGGAGACAAGAGCTGTGGTCCAGGCTTGTAGGAGTCTGCCGTTCTTGTATACTGGGGTGACAAGAGCTGTGGTTCAGGCTTGTAGGAGTCTGCCGTTCTTGTATACTGGGGTGACAAGAGCTATGGTTCAGGCTTGTAGGAGTCTGCCATTCTTGTATACTAGAGTGACAAGAGCTGTGGTTCAGGCTTGTAGGAGTCTGCTGTTCTTGTATACTGGGGAGACAAGAGCTGTGGTCCAGGGTTGTAGGAGTCTGCCGTTCTTGTGTACTGGAGTGGGAAGAGCTATGGTTCAGGCTTGTAGGAGTCTGCCGTTCTTGTATACTGGAGTGGGAAGAGCTGTGGTCCAGGCTTGTAGGAGTCTGCCGTTCTTGTATACTGGGGTGACAAGAGCTGTGGTCCAGGCTTGTAGGAGTCTGCCGTTCTTGTATACTGGAGTGGGAAGAGCTGTGGTTCAGGCTTGTAGGAGTCTGCCGTTCTTGTATACTGGAGTGGGAAGAGCTGTGGTTCAGGCTTGTAGGAGTCTGCCGTTCTTGTATACTGGAGTGACAAGAGCTGTGGTTCAGGCTTGTAGGAGTCTGCCGTTCTTGTATACTGGGGTGACAAGAGCTGTGGTCCAGGCTTGTAGGAGTCTGCCGTTCTTGTATACTGGAGTGGGAAGAGCTGTGGTTCAGGCTTGTAGGAGTCTGCCGTTCTTGTATACTGGGGTGACAAGAGCTGTGGTCCAGGCTTGTGGGAGTCTGCCGTTCTTGTATACTGGGGTGACAAGAGCTGTGGTCCAGGCATGTGGGAGTCTGCCGTTCTTGTATACTGGGGTGACAAGAGCTGTGGTTCAGGCTTGTAGGAGTCTGCCGTTCTTGTATACTGGGGTGACAAGAGCTGTGGTTCAGGCTTGTAGGAGTCTGCCGTTCTTGTATACTGGGGAGACAAGAGCTGTGGTTCAGGCTTGTAGGAGTCTGCCGTTCTTGTATACTGGGGTGACAAGAGCAATGGTTCAGGCAAGTAGGAGTCTGCCGTTCTTGTATACTGGAGTGACAAGAGCTGTGGTACAGGCTTGTAGGAGTCTGCCGTTCTTGTATACTGGAGTGACAAGAGCTGTGGTACAGGCTTGTAGGAGTCTGCCGTTCTTGTATACTGGGGAGACAAGAGCTGTGGTCCAGGCTTGTAGGAGTCTGCCGTTCTTGTATACTGGGGTGACAAGAGCTGTGGTTCAGGCTTGTAGGAGTCTGCCGTTCTTGTATACTGGGGTGACAAGAGCTATGGTTCAGGCTTGTAGGAGTCTGCCATTCTTGTATACTAGAGTGACAAGAGCTGTCGTTCAGGCTTGTAGGAGTCTGCCGTTCTTGTATACTGGGGAGACAAGAGCTGTGGTCCAGGGTTGTAGGAGTCTGCCGTTCTTGTGTACTGGAGTGGGAACAGCTATGGTTCAGGCTTGTAGGAGTCTGCCGTTCTTGTATACTGGAGTGGGAAGAGCTGTGGTCCAGGCTTGTAGGAGTCTGCCGTTCTTGTATACTGGGGTGACAAGAGCTGTGGTCCAGGCTTGTAGGAGTCTGCCGTTCTTGTATACTGGAGTGGGAAGAGCTGTGGTTCAGGCTTGTAGGAGTCTGCCGTTCTTGTATACTGGAGTGACAAGAGCTGTGGTTCAGGCTTGTAGGAGTCTGCCGTTCTTGTATACTGGGGTGACAAGAGCTGTGGTCCAGGCTTGTAGGAGTCTGCCGTTCTTGTATACTGGAGTGGGAAGAGCTGTGGTTCAGGCTTGTAGGAGTCTGCCGTTCTTGTATACTGGGGTGACAAGAGCTGTGGTCCAGGCTTGTGGGAGTCTGCCGTTCTTGTATACTGGGGTGACAAGAGCTGTGGTTCAGGCTTGTGGGAGTCTGCCGTTCTTGTATACTGGGGTGACAAGAGCTATGGTCCAGGCTTGTAGGAGTCTGCCGTTCTTGTATACTGGGGTGACAAGAGCTGTGGTTCAGGCTTGTAGGAGTCTGCCGTTCTTGTATACTGGGGTGACAAGAGCTGTGGTTCAGGCTTGTAGGAGTCTGCCGTTCTTGTATACTGGGGTGACAAGAGCTGTGGTTCAGGTTTGTAGGAATCTGCCGTTCTTGTATACTGGAGTGACAGAGCTTCAGGCTTGTAGGAGTCTGCCGTTCTTGTATACTGGGGTGACAAGAGCTGTGGTCCAGGCTTGTAGGAGTCTGCCGTTCTTGTATACTGGAGTGACAAGAGCTGTGGTCCAGGCTTGTAGGAGTCTGCCGTTCTTGTATACTGGAGTGACAAGAGCTGTGGTTCAGGCTTGTAGGAGTCTGCCGTTCTTGTATACTGGAGTGGGAAGAGCTGTGGTTCAGGCTTGTAGGAGTCTGCCGTTCTTGTATACTGGGGTGACAAGAGCTGTGGTCCAGGCTTGTAGGAGTCTGCCGTTCTTGTATACTGGAGTGGGAAGAGCTGTGGTTCAGGTTGTAGGAGTCTGCCGTTCTTGTATACTGGAGTGACAAGAGCTATGGTCCAGGCTTGTAGGAGTCTGCCGTTCTTGTATACTGGGGTGACAAGAGCTATGGTCCAGGCTTGTAGGAGTCTGCCGTTCTTGTATACTGGGGTGGCAAGAGCTGTGGTTCAGGCTTGTAGGAGTCTGCCGTTCTTGTATACTGGAGTGACAAGAGCTGTGGTTCAGGCTTGTAGGAGTCTGCCGTTCTTGTATACTAGAGTGACAAGAGCTGTGGTTCAGGCTTGTAGGAGTCTGCCGTTCTTGTATACTGCGGTGACAAGAGCTGTGGTTCAAGCTTGTAGGAGTCTGCCATTCTTGTATACTGCGGTGACAAGAGCTGTGGTTCAGGCTTGTAGGAGTCTGCCATTCTTGTATACTGGAGTGACAAGAGCTGTGGTCCAGGCTTGTAGGAGTCTGCCATTCTTGTATACTGGAGTGACAAGAGCTGTGGTTCAGGCTTGTAGGAGTCTGCCGTTCTTGTATACTGGAGTGGGAAGAGCTGTGGTTCAGGCTTGTAGGAGTCTGCCGTTCTTGTATACTGGGGTGACAAGAGCTGTGGTTCAGGCTTGTAGGAGTCTGCCGTTCTTGTATACTGGAGTGACAAGAGCTGTGGTTCAGGCTTGTAAGAGTCTGCCGTTCTTGTATACTGGAGTGACAAGAGCTGTGGTTCAGGCTTGTAGGAGTCTGCCGTTCTTGTATACTGGAGTGACAAGAGCTGTGGTTCAGGCTTGTAAGAGTCTGCCGTTCTTGTATACTGGGGTGACAAGAGCTATGGTTCAGGCTTGTAGGAGTCTGCCGTTCTTGTATACTGGGGTGACAAGAGCTGTGGTCCAGGCTTGTAGGAGTCTGCCGTTCTTGTATACTGGAGTGACAAGAGCTGTGGTTCAGGCTTGTAGGAGTCTGCCGTTCTTGTATACTGGAGTGACAAGAGCTGTGGTTCAGGCTTGTAGGAGTCTGCCGTTCTTGTATACTGGAGTGGGAAGAGCTATGGTTCAGGCTTGTAGGAGTCTGCCGTTCTTGTATACTGGGGTGACAAGAGCTGTGGTTCAGGCTTGTAGGAGTCTGCCGTTCTTGTATACTGGGGTGACAAGAGCTGTGGTCCAGGCTTGTAGGAGTCTGCCGTTCTTGTATACTGGAGTGACAAGAGCTGTGGTCCAGGCTTGTGGGAGTCTGCCGTTCTTGTATACTGGAGTGGGAAGAGCTGTGGTTCAGGCTTGTAGGAGTCTGCCGTTCTTGTATACTGGAGTGGGAAGAGCTGTGGTTCAGGCTTGTAGGAGTCTGCCGTTCTTGTATACTGGAGTGGGAAGAGCTGTGGTTCAGGCTTGTAGGAGTCTGCCGTTCTTGTATACTGGGGAGACAAGAGCTGTGGTTCAGGCTTGTAGGAGTCTGCCGTTCTTGTATACTGGGGTGACAAGAGCTGTGGTTCAGGCTTGTAGGAGTCTGCCGTTCTTGTATACTGGGGAGACAAGAGCTGTGGTTCAGGCTTGTAGGAGTCTGCCGTTCTTGTATACTGGAGTGGGAAGAGCTGTGGTCCAGGCTTGTAGGAGTCTGCCGTTCTTGTATACTGGGGTGACAAGAGCTGTGGTTCAGGCTTGTAGGAGTCTGCCGTTCTTGTATACTGGGGAGACAAGAGCTGTGGTCCAGGGTTGTAGGAGTCTGCCGTTCTTGTGTACTGGAGTGGGAAGAGCTATGATTCAGGCTTGTAGGAGTCTGCCGTTCTTGTATACTGGAGTGGGAAGAGCTGTGGTCCAGGCTTGTAGGAGTCTGCCGTTCTTGTATACTGGGGTGACAAGAGCTGTGGTCCAGGCTTGTAGGAGTCTGCCGTTCTTGTATACTGGAGTGGGAAGAGCTGTGGTTCAGGCTTGTAGGAGTCTGCCGTTCTTGTATACTGGAGTGACAAGAGCTGTGGTCCAGGCTTGTAGGAGTCTGCCGTTCTTGTATACTGGAGTGGGAAGAGCTGTGGTTCAGGCTTGTAGGAGTCTGCCGTTCTTGTATACTGGAGTGACAAGAGCTGTGGTTCAGGCTTGTAGGAGTCTGCCGTTCTTGTATACTGGGGTGACAAGAGCTGTGGTCCAGGCTTGTAGGAGTCTGCCGTTCTTGTATACTGGAGTGGGAAGAGCTGTGGTTCAGGCTTGTAGGAGTCTGCCGTTCTTGTATACTGGGGTGACAAGAGCTGTGGTCCAGGCTTGTGGGAGTCTGCCGTTCTTGTATACTGGGGTGACAAGAGCTGTGGTTCAGGCTTGTGGGAGTCTGCCGTTCTTGTATACTGGGGTGACAAGAGCTATGGTCCAGGCTTGTAGGAGTCTGCCGTTCTTGTATACTGGGGTGACAAGAGCTATGGTTCAGGCTTGTAGGAGTCTGCCGTTCTTGTATACTGGGGTGACAAGAGCTGTGGTTCAGGTTTGTAGGAATCTGCCGTTCTTGTATACTGGAGTGACAAGAGCTGTGGTTCAGGCTTGTAGGAGTCTGCCGTTCTTGTATACTGGAGTGACAAGAGCTGTGGTCCAGGCTTGTAGGAGTCTGCCGTTCTTGTATACTGGAGTGGGAAGAGCTGTGGTTCAGGCTTGTAGGAGTCTGCCGTTCTTGTATACTGGAGTGACAAGAGCTGTGGTCCAGGCTTGTAGGAGTCTGCCGTTCTTGTATACTGGAGTGGGAAGAGCTGTGGTTCAGGTTGTAGGAGTCTGCCGTTCTTGTATACTGGAGTGACAAGAGCTATGGTCCAGGCTTGTAGGAGTCTGCCGTTCTTGTATACTGGGGTGACAAGAGCTATGGTCCAGGCTTGTAGGAGTCTGCCGTTCTTGTATACTGGGGTGACAAGAGCTGTGGTTCAGGCTTGTGTGGTTCAGGCTTGTAGGAGTCTGCCGTTCTTGTATACTGGGGTGACAAGAGCTGTGGTTCAGGCTTGTAGGAGTCTGCCGTTCTTGTATACTGGAGTGACAAGAGCTGTGGTTCAGGCTTGTAGGAGTCTGCCGTTCTTGTATACTGGAGTGACAAGAGCTGTGGTCCAGGCTTGTAGGAGTCTGCCTTTCTTGTATACTGGGGTGACAAGAGCTGTGGTTCAGGTTTGTAGGAGTCTGCCGTTCTTGTATACTGGAGTGGGAAGAGCTGTGGTTCAGGCTTGTAGGAGTCTGCCTTTCTTGTATACTGGGGTGACAAGAGCTATGGTCCAGGCTTGTAGGAGTCTGCCGTTCTTGTATACTAGGGTGACAAGAGCTGTGGTTCAGGCTTGTGGGAGTCTGCCGTTCTTGTATACTAGGGTGACAAGAGCTATGGTCCAGGCTTGTAGGAGTCTGCCGTTCTTGTATACTGGGGTGACAAGAGCTGTGGTTCAGGCTTGTAGGAGTCTGCCGTTCTTGTATACTAGAGTGACAAGAGCTGTGGTACAGGCTTGTAGGAGTCTGCCATTCTTGTATACTGGGGTGACAAGAGCTGTGGTTCAGGCTTGTGGGAGTCTGCCATTCTTGTATACTGGAGTGGGAAGAGCTGTGGTCCAGGCTTGTAGGAGTCTGCCATTCTTGTATACTGGGGTGACAAGAGCTATGGTTCAGGCTTGTAGGAGTCTGCCATTCTTGTATACTGGAGTGACAAGAGCTGTGGTCCAGGCTTGTGGGAGTCTGCCGCTCTTGTATACTGGAGTGACAAGAGCTATGGTTCAGGCTTGTAGGAGTATGCCGTTCTTGTATACTGGAGTGACAAGAGCTGTGGTTCAGGCTTGTAGGAGTCTGCCATTCTTGTATACTGGGGTGACAAGAGCTGTGGTCCAGGCTTGTAGGAGTCTGCCGTTCTTGTATACTGGGGTGACAAGAGCTGTGGTCCAGGCTTGTAGGAGTCTGCCGTTCTTGTATACTGGAGTGACAAGAGCTGTGGTTCAGGCTTGTAGGAGTCTGCCGTTCTTGTATACTGGAGTGACAAGAGCTGTGGTTCAGGCTTGTAGGAGTCTGCCGTTCTTGTATACTGGGGTGACAAGAGCTATGGTTCAGGCTTGTAGGAGTCTGCCGTTCTTGTATACTGGAGTGACAAGAGCTGTGGTCCAGGCTTGTAGGAGTCTGCCGTTCTTGTATACTGGAGTGGGAAGAGCTGTGGTTCAGGCTTGTAGGAGTCTGCCGTTCTTGTATACTGGAGTGACAAGAGCTGTGGTCCAGGCTTGTAGGAGTCTGCCGTTCTTGTATACTGGGTGGAAGAGCTGTGGTTCAGGCTTGTAGGAGTCTGCCGTTCTTGTATACTGGAGTGACAAGAGCTGTGGTTCAGGCTTGTAGGAGTCTGCCGTTCTTGTATACTGGGTGACAAGAGCTATGGTCCAGGCTTGTAGGAGTCTGCCGTTCTTGTATACTGGGGTGACAAGAGCTGTGGTTCAGGCTTGTAGGAGTCTGCCGTTCTTGTATACTGGGGTGACAAGAGCTGTGGTTCAGGCTTGTAGGAGTCTGCCATTCTTGTATACTGGAGTGACAAGAGCTATGGTCCAGGCTTGTAGGAGTCTGCCATTCTTGTATACTGGAGTGACAAGAGCTGTGGTTCAGGCTTGTAGGAGTCTGCCGTTCTTGTATACTGGAGTGACAAGAGCTGTGGTCCAGGCTTGTAGGAGTCTGCCTTTCTTGTATACTGGGGTGACAAGAGCTGTGGTTCAGGTTTGTAGGAGTCTGCCGTTCTTGTATACTGGAGTGGGAAGAGCTGTGGTTCAGGCTTGTAGGAGTCTGCCTTTCTTGTATACTGGGGTGACAAGAGCTATGGTCCAGGCTTGTAGGAGTCTGCCGTTCTTGTATACTAGGGTGACAAGAGCTGTGGTTCAGGCTTGTGGGAGTCTGCCGTTCTTGTATACTAGGGTGACAAGAGCTATGGTCCAGGCTTGTAGGAGTCTACCGTTCTTGTATACTGGGGTGACAAGAGCTGTGGTTCAGGCTTGTAGGAGTCTGCCGTTCTTGTATACTAGAGTGACAAGAGCTGTGGTACAGGCTTGTAGGAGTCTGCCATTCTTGTATACTGGGGTGACAAGAGCTGTGGTTCAGGCTTGTGGGAGTCTGCCATTCTTGTATACTGGAGTGGGAAGAGCTGTGGTCCAGGCTTGTAGGAGTATACTGGGGTGACAAGAGCTGTGGTCCAGTCTGGCTTGTATACTGGAGTGACAAGAGCTGTGGCAGGCATTCTTGTATACTGGGGTGACAAGAGCTATGGTTCAGGCTTGTAGGAGTCTGCCATTCTTGTATACTGGAGTGACAAGAGCTGTGGTCCAGGCTTGTGGGAGTCTGCCGCTCTTGTATACTGGAGTGACAAGAGCTATGGTTCAGGCTTGTAGGAGTATGCCGTTCTTGTATACTGGAGTGACAAGAGCTGTGGTTCAGGCTTGTAGGAGTCTGCCATTCTTGTATACTGGGGTGACAAGAGCTGTGGTCCAGGCTTGTAGGAGTCTGCCGTTCTTGTATACTGGGGTGACAAGAGCTGTGGTCCAGGCTTGTGGGAGTCTGCCGTTCTTGTATACTGGAGTGACAAGAGCTGTGGTTCAGGCTTGTAGGAGTCTGCCGTTCTTGTATACTGGAGTGACAAGAGCTGTGGTTCAGGCTTGTAAGAGTCTGCCGTTCTTGTATACTGGAGTGACAAGAGCTGTGGTTCAGGCTTGTAGGAGTCTGCCGTTCTTGTATACTGGAGTGACAAGAGCTGTGGTTCAGGCTTGTAGGAGTCTGCCGTTCTTGTATACTGGGGTGACAAGAGCTGTGGTCCAGGCTTGTAGGAGTCTGCTGTTCTTGTATACTGGGGTGACAAGAGCTGTGGTCCAGGCTTGTGGGAGTCTGCCGTTCTTGTATACTGGAGTGACAAGAGCTGTGGTTCAGGCTTGTAGGAGTCTGCCGTTCTTGTATACTGGAGTGACAAGAGCTGTGGTTCAGGCTTGTAGGAGTCTGCCGTTCTTGTATACTGGAGTGACAAGAGCTGTGGTTCAGGCTTGTAGGAGTCTGCCGTTCTTGTATACTGGAGTGGAAGAGTTCTGTGGTTCAGGCTTGTAGGAGTCTGCCGTTCTTGTATACTGGGGTGACAAGAGCTGTGGTTCAGGCTTGTAGGAGTCTGCCGTTCTTGTATACTGGAGTGACAAGAGCTGTGGTTCAGGCTTGTAAGAGTCTGCCGTTCTTGTATACTGGGGTGACAAGAGCTGTGGTTCAGGCTTGTAGGAGTCTGCCGTTCTTGTATACTGGGGTGACAAGAGCTGTGGTTCAGGCT
Organism: Paraescarpia echinospica; assembly: GCA_020002185.1. Taxonomy (NCBI): domain Eukaryota; kingdom Metazoa; phylum Annelida; class Polychaeta; order Sabellida; family Siboglinidae; genus Paraescarpia; species Paraescarpia echinospica. Next base: position 3,346 of record JAHLWY010006401.1, on the reverse strand, counting down.
TGTAGGAGTCTGCCGTTCTTGTATACTGGGGTGACAAGAGCTGTGGTTCAGGCTTGTAGGAGTCTGCCGTTCTTGTATACTGGGTGACAAGAGCTGTGGTCCAGGCTTGTAGGAGTCTGCCGTTCTTGTATACTTGACAAGAGCTTGTATACTGGAGTGACAAGAGCTGTGGTTCAGGCTTGTAGGAGTCTGCCGTTCTTGTATACTGGGGTGACAAGAGCTGTGGTTCAGGCTTGTAGGAGTCTGCCGTTCTTGTATACTGGAGTGGGAAGAGCTGTGGTTCAGGCTTGTAGGAGTCTGCCGTTCTTGTATACTGGGGTGACAAGAGCTGTGGTTCAGGCTTGTAGGAGTCTGCCGTTCTTGTATACTGGAGTGGGAAGAGCTGTGGTCCAGGCTTGTAGGAGTCTGCCGTTCTTGTATACTGGAGTGACAAGAGCTGTGGTCAGGCTTGTAGAGTCTGCCGTTCTTGTATACTGGGGTGACAAGAGCTGTGGTTCAGGCTTGTAGGAGTCTGCCGTTCTTGTATACTGGAGTGACAAGAGCTGTGGTCCAGGCTTGTAGGAGTCTGCCGTTCTTGTATACTGTAGCTGTGGTCCAGGCTAGGAGTGACAAGAGCTTTGGGAGTGGTTCAAGCTTGTAGGAGTCTGCCGTTCTTGTATACTGGAGTGGGAAGAGATGTGGTCCAGGCTTGTAGGAGTCTGCCGTTCTTGTATACTGGAGTGACAAGAGCTGTGGTTCAGGCTTGTAAGAGTCTGCCGTTCTTGTATACTGGGGTGACAAGAGCTATGGTTCAGGCTTGTAGGAGTCTGCCGTTCTTGTATACTGGGGTGACAAGAGCTGTGGTCCAGGCTTGTAGGAGTCTGCCGTTCTTGTATACTGGAGTGACAAGAGCTGTGGTCCAGGCTTGTAGGAGTCTTCGTTCTTGTATACTTTATGGGAAGGCTTGGTCTTAGCTTTAGGAGTCTCCGTTCAAACTTACTGAGTAACTGAGTGTGGTTGGGCTTGTGGAGTGCGCCGTTTTGTATACTTTGTTATGTTCTAAAAGTTCAGGTTCTTAGGTGTCTTAGCATTAGTGTCATGCTTGCTGTAGAGAAATGCTCCATGGTTTGTAGGAGTCTGCCGTTCTTGGTGGGATGGGGTTCCAAGAGCGAACTAATCAGGGGATAGAAAGAGAAGACTGCTTGCATACTGGGCACTAGGGGCTGGTCGGCTTGTAGGAGTACTGTTGTTGACTGTGTAGTACCTGGTGACAAGAGACTGTGTGTTAGTCTGGTGGGGGGTGATGTTGACTGTGTTAGTAGACCTGGTGGGGGGTGATGTTGACTGTGTTAGTAGACCTGGTGGGGGGTGATGTTGACTGTGTTAGTAGACCTGGTGGGGGTGATGTTGACTGTGTTAGTAGACCTGGTGGGGGGTGATGTTGACTGTGTTAGTAGACCTGGTGGGGGGTGATGTTGACTGTGTTAGTAGACCTGGTGGGGGGTGATGTTGACTTTGTTAGTAGACCTGGTGGGGGGTGATGTTGATTGTTATTTAATATTTTGTAAAATGTCATGGCTTGTTTGATAATGCGTCGTCTTTCAAGAGTTGGCCATCCAAGGGTGGCTATCAGGTCTGCTGAGTTTGTTTGGCGTCTACGATCATGTTTTACAAATCTGGCAGCACAGTGTTGTACTCGTTCAAGGTGTTTAATTTTGGTGGTAATGTGTGGATTCCATATGGGAGAGGCATACTCGAGTTTTGGTCGGATTAGCATGTTATAGGCTGTTTTTGTTGCCTCGGGTTTGCATGGTCCGAGGGTTGGTTTGATCATGCCTAGGACTTTTGAAGAGTTGGAAGCTATGTCAGTGATATGGTTTGCAAAGGTTAGTTTATAATCTAATTTTACTCCAAGATATGGGTGGCCAGAGACAATAGAGAGTGGCATGCCAAAGAGTGAATATGAATGTAGTCTCGGTTTGGTTTTGTTTGCTATTGGGACATGCACACATTTAGATATGTTAAATTTCATTTGCCATTTGTCAGACCATGTTTGGAGTTTGATCAGGTCGGATTGGAGAATTTCGTGGTCGGTTTCGGATGTGATTTTTGCGATATATAATGCTATCGTTTGCAAAGAGACGTACGGGAGATTGGACATTTTCATTTATGTTGTTTATGTATAGTAAAAATAGGACATGTTCTAGGACTGAGCCCTGTGGTACATTGGTGTAACATCTGTTCTGTCCGACATGGCTCCATTGACCGAGACTCTCTGTTTGCGATTGGATAGAAACGATTTGATCCAGTTTTGTGTTTCCAGTTATTCCGTAGAAAGCTAATTTGGATAGGAGGCGTTTATGTGGGACTTTGGCAAAAGCTTTGGCGAAATCAAGTGGGATCGCATTTATTTGCGTCTTACTGTCCATAGCAGTCATCCAGTCGTGGACTGTCTCGAGGAGTTGGGATTCACAAGACAGACCTGGCTGGAATCGATGTTGGAAGTGGAGGATGATGTGTTTGTGTAAGTGTTTCCACATATTGCTTAGAATAATGTGCTCCATAACTTTGCAGAGAATGTATGTTAGCAAAATTGGTCTCTAAGTACGGGAGCTGATTTTTATGTTTTTTTTTGTATTGGTGTTACTAGTGCTTGGAGCCAGTCATCTGGGAGTTTGTAAGTGTTGTATGACTGCTGGAAAATGTGTGTGATGATGGGGGCTATTTCCACTGCAGTCTCTTTAAGGACTCTGGCTGGGAGTTCGTCTGGGTCTGTAGCTTTATTTTGGTTTAGTTTTTTCAGTTGGAGCTAGTTCGGGGACGGGGTAGATTTCTTTAGATTTCTTGAGTAAACACGGAACTGACTTGGTTGTTAAGTATATTTGCTTTGTTGTGATCGTTTGTGATTAGTTGGTCGTTTGCTTGCAGTGTAGGGATGCCAATGTATTCTCATTTGTTTGCTTTAATGGATGACCAGAATTGTTTTGGGTTTGTATTTAGGCTGTCTCCAATGTGATTGTTTCGATAGTCTGAGTAGGATTTGGCTGCAGCTTTAGTGACTTGTTTTCGTTACGTTTTCTTTGCATTCTTGTTATTTCACGTGTTATCCAGGGGAGGTGGGTTTTTGCTTTGGTTTTGCGGCTGGGAATATTATTGTTGACTAATAAAGTAAGATTATTCCGGAAAAAGTTCCAATTTGTGTTGGTATCTCTTGAGTTTGGGTTCGTGTCAAAGTATGTTGTTGTTAGTTGTTGTATGTCGTATTTAAGGTTATCCCAGTTTGGGTTCGTGTCAAGGTATGTTGTTGTTAGTTGTTGTGTTGTATTTAAGGTTATCCCAGTTTGGGTTCGTGTCAAGGTATGTTGTT